>VYXD01005576.1:0-20376 GCA_013397195.1 Hylia prasina | reverse complement strand
AAAAAAAAAAAAAAGGCAAGATGCCAGATTCAAGGTTAGGATTCCTAACACTGCTTCTAGCAGGCACTTGACAGATATTCCTATGTTTAGTATCACTTGCCAATTGCCACCATAGGCAAAACAGACTTGATTAGGGGAAAATTAATAAAGTTGGTGAGAAAGAAAAAAAATTAACCACCTTCCTCCGTTCCCGTTCTTCCCACACTCAACCTCCCTCCTTCGTTCCCGACTCCTCTGCCTTCTCCCCCTCATCTTCGGGCGTTCGCAAGGCACCTCCTCCGCCGTTTTCCCCCGGCAGTGGGGGGAAAAACAGGGCCGTGCAGTGCTTTGCCCCTTGTACAACACGTTCCCCTGCGCCGCCCTGGCTGTGGCTCAGCCGCGCCCTGGGCTGGGCGGTTGGGTCCGGCTGGAACCGGCTCTGTCCGCCTGGAACCGGCTCTGTCCAGCTGGAACCGGCCGTGTCCGGCTGGGGCAACCCCGGCCTCCCCTCACGGAGCCGCCGCAGCCCCTGCTGGAGGCAATGCCCCGTACAGCCGTGCCTGGTTTAATACGCTGATCCCTCAGCGGGTTTCCAAGCGGGTCGCGGGGCTCACTGGGACCTGCAGGTGCTGGCCACACCTTTGAGGTCCAAGAGGGAAAAGTTCGCGTTCCGGAGCGTGTAGGACGTGAACACCAGGGCTCCTGGACACTGCTGGCGCAGGGCCGTTCTCAGGAGGTTGCACTCGGAACTTAATCTTGCTCCTAGGAAAGGCTATTTTATTTGCTGCTGGGGAGAAATTTGAGTCGTAGTCAACTCCTCGGCGTGCCCCCGGCTCCCTTTCCCCAGCTCGGGAGTTCTGGGCATGGACTTAGCCTGACATTACTTTTCCTGCCCCCAGGTGGGGCCGTGCGCTTTCCGCAGGTGTCCTCGGTGGGAGCTGGCTGGAGGGAGGCGATGCGTCCCGGAGCCCGGAGAGTACACTACTCCCGGCGTGGGAAAGACCTGAAGGACAGATCCTGGCAGCAGCTTCAAACGTCTAAGCACCAGATGCTCGTTTTTAACGTGACTACTTTTGGAGTCAGTGGCAGCAAATAATATCAGAATGCAATTTATCTATAAGGCACGGTTAACCTCTGAGCATCTGTCTGCAAGCCACCTTGGAGTGCAGGGCAGACACATTTCCAGCAGCTCCTTCCAGGCTTTGTTTCAGTGCTGATGTCTGTTGGAATTTCTCGTGCTGCAATCTGTGCCTGTTGTGTGTTCTACTTTCACTATGGTCCTCTGAGGAGAGCCTGGTCCTGGCCTCCCTTCAACTACATTAGGTAGGTGAAGAGAGAAACAGACCCTTGGCACTTCACTATTTCACATTTTTATCAAAGGGCTAAAAGAAAAATTAGCACGTTTCGTAGTAAATAAAATGAAGTGACAACAGGTAGGAAAGTTGAAACTCAGTGATCTGAACCAGTATTCCATACATAGGAATTAATAAACCAGAGGCATTTAGTCTAGTTAAATGCACTTTGCCTAAATTCCCACTGATGTGAGAAGCAGGAACTCAGAGGAGGAGCTGAAGAGCACAGTGGATAATCAGCCATATGCCAGCTCCCAGCTTGCCACTGACATCTGAAAATGCTAATGTGACCTTGGTGGAAATTTTCAAACAACTGCTAACTAGTTGGGCAACATGAACCAGATTCCTATTCCATTATCAAACTTGAGAACTCCCCCTTGACAACAAGAGAACAAAAGCACATGAAGGTTTGTATCTGACCCAATGCACTTACCTTTGCCTTCACTTTTTATGTATCTTGTACCATACAGCAAGTTTCTTCTGATATTTTTTTTTATTTGTAGTTTTTATGGAAATGTAACAACAGTTGTATATGTGCAACCTACAAAACTGACTAAGGATGCAGAAATAAACCTGAAATGAAGGTTTAGTTTGTTAATAACTCAATCACCTCTGTTCTGGAGTAAAACTCAAAAAAGTCATTAGGTTTTTAATTTTTGTAAATATTTTTCCTCTTGAATCAAGCTGGTTACAATCTTTCATATCTGTCAAACTTCTCTGGACAGAAATGCAGCAACTGATGGAAGCTGTCCTGATGGTAGAAGAGAAAGTGCCCTCCATTCTCTCCAAGTTTCCTTTTCTGTGGGAAATTTAACCAATATTATACACACATATTCATTTCAAGTTTTGAGGAAGACAGAATACTTGGCAATTTCTTGCACTCTTACAGAATGCAGATGTAATCAAGAGAGAATCAGGAAATACAACCAGCAGAGTAAAATACAAAGAATACAAAAGGAAAAAGCAGAGCTGAGAAATGCATGTGAGAAGTGAGTTACAAATCAATTAGTTACAAAATAAATTAGATAAATTATTTTGAAGCATGTGATTTCAGTATGAGAGACAGAGAAGGGCTTTCATCTCCCCTATCTTATAATAGAAGTGAATAACACAATTAAATAAAAGCAGCAAAATACAAGCAAATAAAAGAAACGTTTTCACATTGAGACAGTGGATCGCATTGTTAGAGGATGTCATTGAGGCCAGGAATTTAAACAGATGAAAGTAGTATGAAGGATATAATGAACACAGTGAAATCCTGAAAGATACTGAACATTTAGGGGCTAAGCAGCCCTCCGGTGCAGAAAGATTAAACTGTGAAAGGCAGGTGATCCCAGTATTGATCACTGTATGGTTTTATATGTTGCTTCCTAGGCTTGTACCATCTGATTTGCATTTGCTTTTCTCTGAAGTTGGAACATCTGCTCTTAGGAAATTGTCTCCTCCCTCATCATCAGCCCTGAGCCACCATCTGATGAAGCTGATTTCACAGGCTTTTCTTGGCTTGATTAAAGATTTCCCCAGCCCTATTCCTAGTAGTAGAAAATAAAAGGATTCTTTAACCTAAGTTTAGGATATTAGTAGTTTTAGTTGTAGCTGCACATAAAGTGAGAGTCCTAGAAAGCCTCCCAGAACATAACAGATACCAAATAGAGGAAACATACACTAATACAAGTTTCTATCAAAATATGAAGTAATTACAATACATGAGCTATTTAAGTTAAATGTTTTACAATTAAATTTGTTGTACTAAAGGCATGTCTTCAGCTGTCTTTGAAACCTTGATCTTGCCTATCTTGTGCCTTGATAAATCAGCCCTTTGACCATGTTGAGATGGTTAGATCAATAAAGATTAATCAATCCAAATAACTATGTACTGAAAACCAGCTCTCTATTTAAACTCTCCTCACAGCACTGCAGTAGGTGTAAGTCAGAATTCGGGTTATTGTTTTCAGACTTTACTGTGCAAGTGGTCGAGCTCAGAGCCAAAAACTCAGGGAAAATATGTGTGAGGGTTACTACAGGCTTGGTTAACCTTGCTTTGGGCAGTCAGTAAAGCTTCCTGCACAGAACCAGAGCAGTCACTGAAGGTTTGCAGCAAGGCTTAAGTGATGCATGACTTGTTTAACTATTCATGTGGACTCGAATAATTCCTATCACAGTGGTGTTGTGCTTCAGTTTAGGAGTGCAATAAGCAGCATGGGGTGAATCCTCCTGCCCTTCTGTGTTTAATTCTTTGGTGGCATTTAGGGATGTAGCCTGTGCTTATCTCTGAGAGGATGCTGCAGTCAGGCATTGTTCCCCAAGCCAGCTGCTTAGTGGTTTGTGAGGACTGCAGGCAGGTACATTTTGAGAAGACTGAACTTACCTCATCTACAGCACAAGGAAGTGTGCCTGCAGAGCACAGTGGGAAGGTGACATGCCAGGGCATGGTATACTCACTAGTTAAAATCTGCCTTTGCCGAACCCCAGATCACTTCACCTGGGCACCTGGGCCCCATGCCCGATGCCTGAATATTCATGGGTGTGGCTTAACAAACTGATAAAAGGAAACTTATTTTCTTTTCTTCTCTAGAAGTTTACAGAACACCAAGTTAGAGATAGCAACAACCTCCTCCATATGATTACCTTCAGATTCCAAAGGAGCTTTGTAATTACATTATGAAAGGCTGTGCTGGAAGCAAAATAAAAAGAGAACAAGGGAGAAAGGCTTTCTGTCAAACAGGAATGGGTAGAAGGGGAACAACAGTCAAATCTGGATGTGGCCATATTCAGCAAATCCAAAAAGCATCAGAATGCTTTGCTTGACTACTCAGTCATCCCTGACCCTTAAGTTAGGGACCTCTCCCTCCCATTCTTCTTTGCCACCAAGCCTGCTGCTGTCCTTGGCAGCATTTGAGACTGCAGAGAGGACAGAGACTACAATTACATGCATGCTCTTCTGTGGTCTCTGTTCCTGAACCAACTCTTGCACTTGGGTGCATGCTGATATCAAAGACCTCAAAAACAGGAATAATCTTCATTCAATACTGCCATCATGGATAGGTATGAACAAATGCTCCTTTCCTACTCAGCTGTCTGTGTATGTGTTGCATTCCTACTGGAGCCACATCTGCATTACATGAGGATTACTGTGCCCACGCTTGATACAGCATACATTACCACAATGTTCAGATCTTCCAAAATAGGGTACCTATTCTGCCAGCTGGGGACTGTTCTGGGCCTCTGCTGGACTTCTGACCCATATTTAGGAATTTTCTGTAGGGTAGCCTGGTAGTAACTAGGTTTGACATAGAAAATATACAGACGTGTGCATTTACTGTTATGCTTTACTCAGTGTATTATGAATTTAAGAGAGAGTTAGAATTAGGCCAAGTGTAAAGAAGCACTATACAGTTGGGTTTTGCTTACAGCATCAACCTCTGAAGCACATAAACTGCAAATTTGCAGGAAGCCTCTAAGGGAAGTGCATCCTCTAGAAGAAACTGCCAGCAATTGCCAGGTAGAGAAACCATTACAAAACTCCAGCTGTGAGGAAAATGTTACCTGGAGACTTTTGTCCTGAGATTCCCCATAGGGAGGTGCTGTGTTAGTACAGCCATGGCTTTAGACAGACTAATACAATTTTGATAACAGTGTGGGTTCAGTGAACAAATCTTCACATCAGTTGTACTAATGTCTGCTGCAGGGGTGTAAAGCAATGCCCAACATCACGTGTGGGTCTGTGCTAGAGGAAAGACCCTCATCTTGGCACCCAAATCCCATTTTCCATTTGCTATGCCATCCTTCTGTCTGTTCACATCCACTTTCAGTTTTGGGATTCTTAGCTGAAATACAGATAAAAAAGCTGAAAGAGTTCCTTCTCGTGGGTAAGAAAATCATAGTTTATTTAATCTCTGAGTATTAGACATGTACATTCAATTTCAAAAATTAATTCTATTGCCTTGAGACACAGGGGTGGGTTGTGACATAAACTGCTCATCCATTTTTTATATCAATTAAGCTTGATACTGTATTTCAAAGTAATTGAGACCTATTATCCCATACTTTGAATAAGTTCTCTATGCCATACTACTACAAAAATAAAAACCTGCCCAATAATTAAATAAGCCTAGAAACTTTAGTGGGTTTTCTTTAAATGATTGCTGTTACCTTAAATATGACCCAGAAAAAAAATCTGTAATTTTCTCAGTCTCTTGCTCTTGTATTTGGGTAAAATGCCCCCAAAATTCCAAGAGAACAGTTCGAATAGATAGCTACCATAGAAACTGTGAGGTTAGCGTCATGGTATATCAAATCAGCAAACAAAGACTGTCTCTGCTTGGGTGCCAGTTTTCAGAGCCATACGTCTTTAAACTGGATAGTGTCAGTTTAAGAGCCTTCAGAGGTTTTTCCCTCTAATTGGGTATAGCTGGAAACTCCCCCAAGCTGCAGAGTTTAAACAGCCCCGGGGAACCTGCCTCTGCTGGGTGGAGTCTGAGATAAGGTCGGAAGGTAAGAACTTATAAATTCCTTATAGTGTTCTCATTACTTCTTTTAAGTGAAACAACTAAGTTTTTTAGGGCATCTGCTGGTGTAATGTAAATCCTCTGCTCTCCTTAGTCATTCTGTGTGCCAGGTAGACTAAAAATGGCGTTATAGTTGTTCACCAGCTGGACGCTGCAGGAGAGAAAATGCCAGAGAAAGATGTGCTTTAACCAGGAAATTAATTCTGTGGTGGAGTCCAGAGCTGACCAAGGCAGCCATGAAACAACCGACGGGACAAAGTGCAAGCTTCGAGCACTGTGTTGTTTCTTCTAGGTTTGAGCAGGAAAGCTGGCCCGTGGGATATGCTGGACTCTGATCCCAGCTCCAGGGCTAAACAGAACAGCACTGCGTGCTGGCTGCTCCTGTTTCTGGAAGAGATGATCCCTTAAATTGTTCCAGCATCCCTGAGATGCATGCTCAGAGAAATCCTGGACAGGCATGTTACTAAGGCTCATAAGAGAGGAGGAAATAGGATAGAAATAGGGATTTTAGACAAAAACGATAAAAAATGTGTATGGTCAAATTTTGTGTTGAGGCTTTTGCTAGTTATCAGGACACTGTGTGCAAGATGCGATTATTTATTTTGCTGCAACATAAATTCATGACATGAACCAGTTCTTCAGCAGTGTCTGGATTAATGCAGTAGTCTCCAAATGCCCTGAGTAGTGATGTATTTTGGTTACAGAAATCAGATGTTACTTAATTAAAATTAGAAGGTTTTCCATATCTGCTCTCAACAGTCCCTGGACATTTGGCTGCTTGTACCTTTTGCAAGAGTCAATTTTCTTCAGCAGGAGCAGTCAGACAGCTTTTCAGGAGCAAGCAACACCAGCTCAGACCATGGTCTACTTGTAAGCCTGGTGGTTTGTACTGCTGCTGTGCAATGTATGTTAAGCCATTTCCTATCTCTTTTTTTGTCCTTCTGCCATATGATCTGGCTGATGAATGATAGCATGTTTTTCTGGCAATTGTGTAATTTTAACAGTTCAGTAATTCATGGAGCATTTGATATTTTACTTCCATTAGAAGTTATAAATCCACACTGCTTCCATAGCTGCCCAGTGGTATGGAATACTCCAAACACAAATTGAGAATCAGCATAAATATTTGCAGTCTCTTCTTTGAACAGCAATTAATTCAGCTGCTTGTGTACTCAGATTTGGACAGAGTGGTGAAGCTCCCACTGCTTCACTCATAGTTAGTCAATAACCTGTATTCCAGTTGCTGCTCAGATAATATGACCCCCCACAAGTAACAATTCCAGATTGGTATTGTTAAATCTGCTTGAGTCTTTTAGGCTTTATGGGTGGTTACTACACAGCCATGATGTCATTCCTTCCCTAGGTGGAAGCAGTAGTGCAGTGGGCTTTGGCATGTTAGTTACTATCCCAGAGGCTGTTCTTTGCCCTTCTTGTGCAAAAAGGTAAACTATTTACCACAGTCTATCAGTCCCAGGACAAATGTAGCTAGCTTCAAAATCTTGAATGTCTGCCTTGTGTGTTGCCCAGTGAACGGGTTCTTCATTACCTGAGGTTATCAGTATCTGGGGTTTTTCTATTTCCTAGAAAGGGCTGTCCAGCAGTGGCAGAATCCTATAGCACCTGCAAAGAGTTTGTTTTTAGTACCTGTTCTTGGAAGATTTTTAATTATTTTAATATGATTTTCAGATAATAGCTAGTCATCTTGCTGAAGAATGTAACACAGATACTCCATACTTCTCTCACACAAATTGTAACTTGCATAGAAAGGCCCAATGACCATTTTTAATTAAGGCAAGCACTAAGAAATGGGTGACAGCTATACAAGATTACTTGACTACTAATACAGCATCAACATATTCTGTCAAAAGTGGATCAACCTTTTTAAACAGTACATCCTGAAAGTCTCGTAGTAAAACTGGAAGAATAGTGGAGGTGTGAGTGAAATCCTGAGGCCTTGGCTCTGTGGGCTGTATCTTTCCCCAAATTAATGAAAAATAGGTGTTGTGAGTCTGGATGAATAGGTTTGCTTTTTTTAAGGTAGAAATTGCCAAGTTTCCAGTTAGTCAAGGGTTGTATCTTCTGATCTTTAGGAATATCTCAGGTGTCAGTACTCACAGGGGAATGAGCAACTAAACTGAGCCCACTGGACATGACTCAGGTCCAGACCTGCTGACTGAAAGTAGCTGCCTGTATGTGAGCTACAGGTGTCAGGTCTCTGTATAGTCAGTGGTGATACAGTCAGCAGCTCTAAAGATTGAGGTGACTTTTAACCAAAACCCAAGAGGGTTTTTTGTGGTTATGTTTTGGTCTTTTTTTTTTTCCTTTGTTGGCAGCTTAAGGTAACTGAAATCCACTCAGAGCTGACAGAGTTACTTTTAATTTAAACAAATCCTTATGCCAAATTCTAATTCTGTTTGTCATTGCTCTTCTCACATAATTTATGCCACATAGAATCTCTTGGTCATGTGAAATGATAAAATGATACCCGAGTCTTCTTACTCCTTCTACTCTTCTGCAAACAAAAGATAATGTTTGCAAGAGGATTGAGGTTCATATACTTGATATTTCATTCGTTGGCTTTTTCAGTTAAAGGAAAAGTCTTATTTACTGTAAGTTTCTGTGCATTACAAGTTGGGGCAATGTGTGTTTAAATGATACAGGTGCAATGAAGCTGAAAAGTATGATAATGAAAGAAGCACTAGCTAGTTGTTGTGAGCTATGTTGATAGGCGGCTCTACAGTGAAAAGCAGTCACACAAGGTGCAGAAACTAATAAAACACTGTCCCTAGAGCCAAACATTTTAAAGTGTGAATAGCCAAGCTATTCACACTTTATAACTAAACATACTTTATTCCTTAATGTGTATTTGGGTTTTATTTACTAAATTACCCCAAATATCCCTACTTATTGTAGTAACATGACTCGGTTCTTACTGGAATTGCTCAAGAGAGAACTCTCTATCTTGTTTTTTAAAGTCAAGTTTTGGGAAAATATGTTCCAAATGTACTTTTAAGTACACCTGCAAAGCACTGTGACTTACAGAAAACATACCACTAGAGTGTAGCTGATTCAAATAAGCCACTGAGCCTGATTCAAATAAGAAATGTCAAGTGGATGCAAGGTGTGACAGGTTTAATGTTGCAGCTGTGGCTTTAACTCTGGAAAAACTGGAGTCATCTGGAAATTTTTTTAAGTGAGGCACTCTGAGCCATTAGGCTATGATTAGGAGATGTATTTTGAAGGGTTTATTCCTTCTGGTTATCAGGGTATGATACAAGCATCTTTGTGAAGGGGAATGCTGTTCATGTTCTTCTAGTAAGTAGGGCACGAAGCACAGAGGAATTAAGGCCTGGATGTAGAAATGCTTATGCTCACGTGTGAGCACTGCCAGTCCAGCTGGCTGTTCCTGTGTATGACAGGGACAGTGCAAATGTGCTGTCTCTGCCACACACCCTGGGAGAGGCGCAGTTACAGCAAAGCACTGTCTTGATGTGCCGGGCCCCCATGCCCCAGGGGATCCTTCTGAAGGCACATGAAGCCAATGCACCTAGGTTCTGCATCTGGCTTCAAGGGACACCTCAAGGCTGCCATAAGCAGCAAGGAAATGGGCTGTAGCCATGCAGGATGGCCAAGGGAGTTCATCCTGTTTCATGGAATAAAGGGAATATCAACAGTTCATTCACCCCTATTTGAGGAAAGAAATGGACTGCATATGAAGCTGCAAAATGCACATATGGCAAAGCTAGACAAATTTCAGCCTACTGGTAAAACATGCTTTCCTTTCCTTCTTTTCATCTTTTCAATGATGACAGCAATGAGGCAAAGTGAGTTATTTCCCTGAGGATGTAGCAGGATTTTCAGTGGCTTTGTATAATTGTCTTCATAGGCAGCAGTGTTCCCCCTGTAGCTAGGGACTCATACTGTAGATTTCCGGTCCGCGCGCCGATGGTAATATAAAGTTGGANCCTCCACCCATGGGTCTCTGGGCCTGTCTGAGGTATTGCTCAATCCTGCCTCGTGGTGAGGCCTATTCACATTTCAAAAACTGCCTTCATTTCCAATTCCCTTACAGGTTTTCTGTTTCCAGGACCTGTTGCTAGACAATCATATTTATAAGATTTCTCTGTGTCACCTTCCCCAACATCATACCACTTGTTTAAACATGTTTGTGTTTGCTTGCAATCATAAGAAATGTCCCTGGCAGCACTGAGGAAGGCATTACAGATTCACACATCTTTCCCTTCCTAGCACTGCTTGTGTGCTGTCACTGGTCTGTCTCTCATTTTATGTTTTGAGCCAAATGAAGTTTAAACTTTAACAGGCATAGTGAGAATAAAAGGTGCTATCTCCCCTCAAATTATTGGTGTGCACACCAGTTTTACGAGATACTGTTTTCTTCTTAATATCTTTCAGGGAACCAGGAACTCAAGAACATGTCAGGGAAGCCCAGGCTTACGTACTTGAATGGAAGGGGCCGGATGGAGTCCATAAGATGGCTGTTGGCAGCAGCTGGAGTGGAGGTTGGTTGACATTTTCAGTGAGTGTTACAGACTGGTGTTCTCAGTTTTCCTCGGTGAGGGACAAGTTAACATGCATGTGGCGGATAAAAGTTGCATGAGGGTGCCTAAATGCATTTGTCCAGTGGCACTGCATGTTTCTAACCATATTGTTCTGTGGTTGATACTTGGGATGCAAACTCCCTGGCAATTAGAGTTCATTAGAAGTAGTAGCAATCTCCTGAAGTGATTAATCATAAGGGGACAAAATGGGGATATATTTAAAGAGCTTTATTAATTGTAACTTATCTAGCTGTGCTAAGCCACCTTAATTCAGTTTTAGGGAGTTTGCAGTTACAATGTGTGTAAGCTTGGGTGGGGTTAGAAATATTTGTTGCACCTTGTGTTTCTCTTGGTACTGGCTCCAACCTGTCTTGCTTCTGCAGATGCCTGTACTCTGTTGCTACTTGGTCTTGGGTTATTTCTGAATCAGTGCCCTGATGCAGAAGTGTCCAGGCCCTCCTTTTGTTCCCCATCAGCTGTCAGGGTTTGTGGGAGATCCTGGGGACATCTTCACCTAAACAGTGCAGTTGAAGATCTGGCCCATTGCCTTTTGCTTGACTCAGTAATTCAGAGCATGGTTATGTGCCGTCGCTTAACAGAAGAAAAATGTTCAAATACAGTACTGTGACACTATTATCATTCCTTTTTCAGTTTGAAGAAGTTTATTTGGAAACAAAAGAACAGTATGACAAGTTAATCAAAGGTAAGAATCCTGACACCAGAGGGTTAGTCCTTCAAAATAATTGTCCAGCCTATCTAAATTTATGGTTTGAATATAGTGTATTTAAACCAGTGGAGACTTCTGGGTGCACACCTTGAATAGTGCAATACTAGTTTTGAGTAGCCTGTTATTTCCAGTGCTAAATAACTGCTATAAGCTAAAAGCCAGGGCTTCTGTGATTTGTTTATTGTAGTACATTAAACAGGCAAGCACTTCTACTGAATACAACTTACTTACCTATGCTCTTGAATTGTTAGCATGGTACCAGGCACATTTTTGGTCCAGGGCAAATAGAACTCCCTGAGCCTGAGATGTGAAGCTTCCCCTAGTTAAAAAGCATGGAGTCAGGAGGGAGACCTGTGGAAAACCTGGCATGGTCAAAGCAGCATGCCACAAAGGCTTCATGCCAACCTTGGGAGCAAGACCAGTTCTTCCCACTGGTGCAGATCCCTAGCCACTGCCCTTGATACCTGGTCAGAAGAAATCCAGTAGTGAACCTCTCTACAGACACCCTGGAAGGAGAAGAACTTCCTGCCAGAGTAGGGAAGGAGTTGGGACAGTGAGGAGCAGTAGAGAGTGCACATGGCCCCACAGTTTACCTGCTGCCCAGGACATGTGAGAGAAACTTTGGAGCAAGCTGAGCTTGCCAAGTCATACAAGGAGACTTGGAAGAGATCTTGCCTGCATTGTGGCTGAGCTCAGAAAGAAAAAGCTGTGTCTAAAGAAATTCTGTCATGGGAAACTAAAATGAACAAAAACAAGATAGAAGTGGTATTAAGTAGATCAGAATTAAATTTGCACGTCTGGTTGGCTGGGACTCCTAAAATGTGGGAGGACAGTGCAGTGTACACAAACCAATTATAGCTCTAAATGTAAGAGCACAGGTACTGAAAACCCAAGTCTGTATATTCTTCACAAAAATAGGTTATCTAGAAAGAGTGATACTCTACCAGGATTGTATCTGAGTTTGTTGATATCCAGAGAGAAAAATTAAATGGTGGTGAAAAGGATAGGGAAGTTTTATAAAGAAGATCAAATGTTTTATGTCTGTCTATTGAGCTTAAGATGGTGAGAACACAAAGAAAAAAGGTGTGGTTTAGTAGAATGCATTGAAGAAAGATAGATAAATTAGTTATCCTGATAAAGGAGCCTCTGGAATGTTGCCAGTTGTGCAGGGCAGGACTCAACAGGAGTAACTCCACATTACTTCTCCCTTAAACATTTTTTCTCTCCCTACTAATACGATTTTTGACAGTTTCCTGTGTTTAGACACTACCACATCATTAGACTGGCTCAGGCATGATTTTGGCCTGTGCCAGCTGATGATCCTCCAGGCAATGCCCCAGCAGTGTCAGGATGATGCCTGGGGCAGGGGCTGTTCCCAACAGGCAGCCTGCAGACAGACAGCTCCTTCAGAGGCAGAGAGTTAAATAGCTTTGGCCTGGGCAGACCTGTTCCTGTTGGCCTGAGGGATAACTAACCTGGCACAGTCTGTGCAGCCAAAGGTTGCCCAAGTGGTACCTGGGTATCAATGAGCTCTGCTGGTTGGTTACACATAGCAGGTGATTGGTTTTTAATGTGTGCTTCACAGACCACCTTTGGACAGCACAATCCAATCCCTGGAATTACTGGTAAGATCCTTTTAGTTCTGCATATGTATTCTGTGCTGTGGTTATGTGAAGTGGTTCTCCCTGCAAAACAAAGGAGAGGCAGTCCATTACAGATATTAAGAGGGACTCCTATTTTCTCTACATAAGGAACAAATGGTGTATTCAGTTCAGTCATATTTGCTGCATTGCTTTTTGTCAGGGGCCAGAAAGACAAATCTTTTCACTTCGCATCTTTCTGCTGAAAAATACCCTTCCAGATGTTAGTTTTCCCATTCTATTGTTTCTGCTAGATAGATACCAAATAATGTTTCTTCTTTAAGATGCAGAGGTGTGTTCTGGAAAGACAATAACGCACATTTCTGTGAATGTTTACAAGAAGCAAACACAAGCTATTTGTTGCTGCACAGAAAACTACTCTTTGAAATTTAACTGTAAATTAATAATACAGAACAAGTGAAGAATATTAGTTTTAGCTTAGCAAGGTATTTTAAGAGCTCTGGAGAAAAAGGCAGGCAGATATGCCTGTTACAATGAACCTTCATATCTGAAAGAAGGATTCACCAAACAGATATAAATTGAGCAATTAACAAAAATCATTAACTTTGAGCAATGCAAGTGGCAGGTGCCTATTTGGATTTGGAGTTCTGCTGTGATTACAAACAGGGGCAGGATTGTTCTCTGGATGCCCTTCATATATAAATGGAGGAGGGACTGTCTCCAAAAACAGTGAAACAGGACCAGCAGAAAACTGGTCTAGAATAGACTGACTTTGCAGTGCTAAATCTCTTTGTGTACTTGGCTCTCAGAGCTGCCTCACTGAAAGCTCAGACAATGGCTCCTACCAGCACCAGCAGAAAATGGGACTACAAAGATGTTTCTAAATAAGCCTAAATTGTTGTAGAAGGACACTGAGGCCAGACTTGTAAAATCTATGGGGATGCTCAAACTCTGGTCCTGGAGTGACTGTGGGAAACTTTCAAACAGTGACAGCTGTCACAGACTCTGCCTCTAGCTCTGTAGCTTCAGGATATTTAAAGTGGCCTGACCCCTTCCTGTATTCCAGCAGCTTGGTTTTGCTGCAGTACTACTTGTATATGTCCCTGACAGGAAATTGATCTGTATTCAAAAGAATTGGATTTTTTTGGAAGTTCAGATTTACCACATATCTCTATCCTCCTCCTATTCCTTGGGTTGGAAGTGCTGGTTCAGTCTTTTCCTGCCAGCATGAGGCAAGCTTCAGAAGTGCAGCGGTACAGGCAGGGCCGACTTCCCACCACCCAGTGAAGCTCTGGCTCTCAAGCCCAGGGCCCAGCTGTGCTGTGGTGACCTCACTACAGGAGTGCGATGCAAGCTGTTTGATCTTCCCCACAATGTTAGTTGAGTTCTGTGAGTTTTACAGTTAGAGCAAGACATCAGTGGTCTCCTATGCTGCAAGAGAAATGTGCTCAGTGCCTTCCTCTCCTGTACACCTTGCAGTCTAAGAGGAACTAGCAGGCTTCCCTTCATCTCTCCACTCTAGATGGATTCCTGCTCTTCCAGCAAGTGCCCCTGGTCGAGATTGATGGGATGAAGATGGTGCAGACCAGAGCCATCATGAGCTACATAGCAGGGAAATACAATCTCCATGGGAAGGACTTGAAGGAGAGAGCCCTGTATGTAACACCTCTTAGCACTAATGGAGCAGTCTGTTATTTGATAGCTACGTTATATAAACCAAATTCAATCCTGTAAGTCCAGTGTAAAGGCATCAAAAAGGCTAACAATAAGATTTAACTATTGCTTCTGAAATGCTCCTAAAGTAAACAGGCTTTTATTCTTTTTGAAAAATATTCAGGTTTCGTTCATGCTTAGTTTTGGATGTGAAAATTGGCACTATGTTGATGATATAAAATTCCTGTATGTTGCCTTAGTTAATTGGAAAACAGATTAAATAACTTCTGTGCTTTTTTCTACCATCTTCCCCTGACTAACAGGATTGACATGTATGTCGAGGGTATATCAGATCTGATGCAAATGATTTTGATGTTTCCTTTCTCTCCACCTGATGCAAAGGAGAAAAATCTTGAGTCAATTAAGGAAAGGGCAACTAACAGGTACTTTCCAGTCTTTGAAAAGGTAAGTGACAGCATGTGTCTATCAAACTTGCAATTATCCAGAAAGTTCCTGCAAAATAAAAATGTGTTTGTAGTGTAGGTCAGTTCCTAATATTCAGCTTTTTTAGCTGTCTCAAAGAAGGGGAAATACAGAAGAACATTATCCTCTCTTTGTTTACTTGTGTTGTCAGGGCTGTGGTATTTGAACATCTGCAAAGCAATATGTTCTCAGCTGTACAGAAAAACTTTTCACTGAAGTCAACACAAGTGCATGTGATTATTTTTCTTGAAGGAACAGTTCTGTACTTATATTGGTTTAAAGCCCATCTCTCCACCATACTTAGTTTCATTTGGAAAAGTTTCATTGGAGAAATGCAAAAATCCCTTGCACACAAATCAGGTAGAGAGATTAGGAGTACTTTGGTAAAACAACAGTCACAGATTTATTAAAAAACCCAACCCATATGATTCATGCATCTGGCCATATTTCCCACTTTCATAATATTTATCTACTTTTCTTGGAAAACAATAGTAAAAGCTGAACATCACACAAGTTCTTAGCGCAAAAATAACCTGTTCCCAAAGGCAGGGATTTTCTTTACTTAGCTGTTGCAATTCTGCATTTCTAAATTTGTTTACTGATACCAGCATTGAACATCACTTCACATGACACATCTAAATGGGAGTTCTATGAATTCCTTACATTGCTTATTGCTTCCTCCATTATCCCTATTTCTAATTCTTGGACTGTTACTAGTCTAGTTAAGCAAATGGTTTTGTTTCTGTTCCTGAAGCCCATCATCATTCATTGTTACTGAGTGACCAAAGTTTGTGGTCTGTGTACCAGAATGTGAAATGAACAAAACTTCATTTTTCTCAGCAATAATGAAGTGATTTAGACTCAGCTTTAGCTGAAAAGTCTACCCTTGAAATTCCAGACAGAATTGCTGCTTAGCTCTGCTGCTCTGCTATGAGGCTTAGCTGCCAAGGATGCTCATATGCCCCACTCTCATCTGCAGCCCACATTTTCTTGTCTTCTCCAGGTTTTGAAACAACATGGCCAAGACTTTCTCGTGGGCAACAAATTCAGCTGGGCAGATGTTCAGCTAATGGAAGCCATTTTAGCAGTGGAGGAGAAAGTTCCTGCTGTGCTCTCAGGGTTTCCTCAGTTGCAGGTAACTTAATTACTGAGTGTGCTGTATTCAGGAGCTAGAGGTCAGTCCTGAAGTAATTATCTCCCTATGCTGGGTAAATCACATTTTTGTGGCTGGAATTTCTCTGTTGATCTGCTTTTTAAATTTTTTTTTTTAGGTGTTTAAAACCAAAATGAGCAATGTGCCTACAATTAAGAAGTTCCTGCAACCTGGCAGCCCAAGGAAACCCCCACCAGATGCCCATTATGTAGAAACTGTGTTGAAGGTTTTTAAGAAATGAAAGCCTTGCCACCTTTGGTGAGACCCAAAATGCTGGAAGAGCAGGGGACAACAGAGCAGCAACCAGAAACTCTAAACCAAAGGAAAAGGAAGCTCAGCAAATTAGTATTGTTTTAGTTAAAACCAGTGCTAAAGGAACAAAACAACCCATATCAGAAATAAAGCATTGTATTACACTGGCAGTGTGACAGCAGCTTTGTCTTTATTGGTATCGAATGCCTGGCAAAACATGAAAACAAAGGAGTATGGAGGCAAAGAACTATTTGTAGGGTATGGAATTTATTAACTTAGAAAAAGAACAATGCAGTGCTAGTATTTCAGAATGTAACTTCTTGGAGAAGATATTTTCTACATGAAAAGAAGCTCAGAGTAAGAGCTATGGAACAGAATAAAGAGAAGACTCACAGCACCACTTACCCTTTAAAGAAGTACACTTGTTTCAAGTTTCCATTCTTAAATTTAAAGCTTGTGGGTGAATTGGATTTTTAAGGTCTCTCAGCAAAGTTTTTACAAAACTGATTATTTTTCTCTATAAATCAGGTGTTTCAAACCTTGTGTATGATCATACTAGCTACTCACAAGCTGGTTACAAATACATTACCTCTTGAGAGCAAAGTGTTGTGAAAGAAAGATGCAGTCTGTTTTGCAGACTCTGACAAGGCAGAGGGGGTTTATTTCTACACATTTAGGACAGAACACAGAGCAACAGATGAGTATCCATTGAATTTCAAATAAAAATGTTTGCAGCAGACAATAACAGCCTTGTGAATTGGCCTGATGCAACAGAGAACCAGCTGCTTAGAGAGAAACTGTGTTCCAACAACTGTCAGTAACCAGATCTAATGCTTAAGAGTCTGACATGAATGAACAAAAAAAGAAATTAGAAAAAATATGGGAAAATGAGTCTGAGAGAGAAAGCAGAGGAATACTATTTCCCAAAAAAAGCTCAGTGAAATGACCTTTCTGAAAATCAAGTTAGGAAACAGACTATGTTTGACGTAGTTGCCTGAAATCTCAATGGCTACTTGTGATAGGACAATAAGAAATGTCCGTATTGGGATAAATCATCCTCTGAAGTGTTGTGCTCCTCTCCCCTTCCTCTAAGGGAAGGCTGAAGGCACTGGCTTCATCTAAACTTTTAACTAATTCAGTTGAGACAGAATCATTTTGAGCAGTTCAGCTGTAACTGAAGAGAAAGCTGAGGGATTCCTCCTGAATTTGGACCAGTTGGAAGGAGACTAGACAGCTAGACCAGATGTAGGTGTCTACAGAGATAGGTGAGAAGAGTTTTCCCAAATTGTCTACACTATCATTAACTTCCAGGCTTGAACTCATGTTTTCCTACCACGTGGTCACTAGACCTGGGATGTCTCCTGGAGTTTATGAGGGGCAGGGCTACGAATGGTAAATCCAGACAAGCTACCTAAGAGAGAGTTGGAGTTTGTGAAACCACCAGATGGACCTTGGTGTACATGTCGCTGTATGGAGAGCTTCAATCTCCTACATTATCCAAGATGCTGTGTCACAAGTCATGTGTCCAAGAATGTGGGAAACATGTGTCAGAGGCTGGACAGAAGATCTTCCCAAAATGTAAGGAGGGGGCAGAGAGACATACAGCCCTAACCAGAGTGGGGAGCTACAAGAAGTGCTCTCTGTCAGGGGTCTCCTTTTGTGAAACCTGGCTCCCCTTATGTGCCATATGGGATACAGTGTTCCACCTGGGGACTAGGCACCTCCTAAAAGACAGTACGTTGCCGCAGTGACTCTTCTGATGCCCTGTTCTTCTGTGTTTCTAGCTCTAAATAAATTATGCTTATTTTGTTGTGAAGCATGGAACACATCAATGTAACAGTGAGGACTGATAGGATGAGGATCATTTTCAGCTCCCAAGCAATGAAGTATGCATACAGGAAGGACCTGAAGGAGACAGCCTGCTGTACTGTAACGGCAGGTGATGGCTACTGCTATATTAACCGTGTATATTAGAAAGGCAGGAGGCTGCATGGGAATGTATGATGTTCTGACTTTTTGAAATCAATCCTGTCAACCAAAGAAAGCAGTCAGGAGTGCAGAGTGCAGTTTGCCTTCTGATGCCACACTTCATTCACTGCCTCTCACAGTTGGCTTTGATATGTATTTTCAACGAGTCATATTCAGGGAAACATTTTTTACAGAAAAAGAGAAAAAAAACCAACCCAGATGTCCAGAGATGATTCAGCAGAAGTGTCCAGCAGGAATATACCCTGTGAAAAACAAAGTTCACTTTCTTAGTAAAATTTATAAAAAATAATAAAAAATTAGACAATTAGGAAACAGAAAGCAAAGGAATCTCAGCGGGTGACTTGGCATGCTACCAAGAGCACACTTTACCCTTTGGGAACACCTGCTTAAAAGGATCAGCATATTACATATTCAAAATACCCTGATGCATTATTCAAACATTCCTTTGAGTTCAGATGCCCTCCTAGTTTCAACCCTCCCCCTCCACCCCCCATGCAACCTGCCCCCATTTNTAGTTGATGTGACTTATGAAAAGTGGCAATGTGTTAAAAGTAAAAACTAGAAAATATTAGAATAAAAGTATGATTGGCATAGCAGAATTCTTTTAAACTGTGTGAGCTTGTCAGCCGTCATAATTGTTTTTAACTAGGATGGTACCAAGCAATGAAAATAGGAGGCATATTACCATTGTGTGCTGGAACAGATGTTTCCAATGATCATGACCTCTCATCTATCTTACATTTGCACATAGTCAGCATTAGTCATGAATTTATTTTCTGTATGTGAGAAGTAACTAAACAGAGGTAATTTGTTTTGTTTGCTTAAGAGAGAAGTTTCTGGTTTGCAGAGAACTGTTTGGGATACTCAGTGTAGGAGGGGCTATAGAATTGTATAATCTGACGGCAGAACTACTGAGAGTGTAGAGTGAGTTGCACTGTGCACAAGGTAAGTGGGTTTTTTCTTTATTTTTCCCTACAAATGCAGGGAGTTGTTGTACACAAAACTTAGTCAGTGAGTGGGTTTTATAGATTAAATGTGTATATGTACTTTCTTTACTAACATGGTTATGTGTACCAAATGTTAAATTCTTAATCAGCTGCTTTTGAGGTGTTCAGAATTAAGAAAAAGAAGTGTAGATCTCAGGAGTGGGGAGTGTTTCCTATGACCTCCTCCTTCCTGCTGTACAGAAGGTGACGTTATTTACTAGGGGAACATGGAAGGCGTCTTGGCGTTTTCCTTTTGCTGCTGTTAATGCTTCAGCTTTGCTGCTGAGAGGGTGTCAATAGCCGTGAGGCTGGTACAGGCTGGGCACTGTTTTGTGTGTGTGTCGCTGCTGTGCACGGGTGGCTCTGAGTGGGGCGAGTGACAGTCTGCCTGTTGTTGCTTTAAGTTCCTGCCTAGAAACTGTTGCTTGAAATTCCAGCACAGTTGGAACTGGGCCACGCAAGCATCGCCCTCTGGCTGTGCCTGTGGTAAAGGCAAATCTGATGACACCAGAGGCAAAATTAATTTTTATGTCTTTGGAGGCTTGTCTAAAGAAATTACAGAAGCAGGGAGTGTTGTAAAAGAGGTTGACTGGGGGAAAGAATTCCTTCCTGGCTGGTTGTAATGGAGCATAATGGCTGCTGGAGAAAGCACAGCAATTGCTGAGTTTATAGCACGTATCTGATTAAACAGTAAACTGTATTCTGAGATAATGCCAAAATACACAGAGAGCACCCTCTGCTTTTTTGGTCAGAACAGAACACTTGGGATGCAAATGATGTTGATTCACTGGTTCCCTGACCAGGCCCATTGCTCAAAGTACACAGTTCTGCTTATCTGTCCTGCATGTGTAAGAAACATTTGAAGGCAGAATGATACAAGGTAATGTGTCTGTATAATCTACCTTTTACGACAATTATGATTAAAGTCTTGGGCAATAAATCATTGGTTTCAAACAAGACAACTTTGAGAGGCAGATAGAGACTCAAAACTGCAAAATGTATTTTTTCTTTGCAGATACTAGGAAATCAGGCACGTGGAAACATGTCTGGAAAACCCAGGCTGCACTACTTCAATGGACGTGGCCGAATGGAAACAATTCGGTGGCTCCTGGCAGCAGCTGGGGTTGAGGTTTG
>VYXD01005574.1:889-45006 GCA_013397195.1 Hylia prasina | reverse complement strand
GATCAAGTCTGGGGCTAGGATTGAATCCATCCATAGCTCCTGTGAGGAGGAGTTGAGAAACCAGGGGGCTCCTTTCTGTACTTCATGACTCAATGGGAGGGGCTCCCTTTTACGGCTCTACCCCTTCCTTGCCTCTGGTCTCTGCATCAATATTTCCAAGTTAATTCGAATTTGTTGCTCCTGTCCCTGTTTCATCTATGCAGTAAAGCTGCAGACTGAGCATTGCTGTTGGACTGTGCCACACTTGGGCGAATTTTATGAAACCTACTTTTGCTGACACCTCTGACAGTGAGTGTTTCACTGACCTAAAGCCTTCATTTCCTGACTGGCTTCCTGACTAGCATCTGTGAAGCAGTGCCTTTTTACTTTACATTTACAATGCAGACCACACAGCTAAAGAAAGCAGGAGAATGAAATTGTTTCCAGTCCTGTTTTATGATTGCTTGGTCAGTTTGGTTAATTGCACTGAAGGGCCCAGAATCTTCAGCTCTCTCAGCTGAAATCATCTGAGGAGATGTTTGTAGAGAAACTGTCCTCCATATTAAAATACCCTCTCTTAAAAGAAGCACATTTGCATGTGGAATTATCCTCACATCTGAGAAAACGATACTGTCCTGTAAGAGATCCCATGATACCAAAAGAATGGAGGATGATTACAAGCAGAACTCTTTGATACAATACATTTTAACAGTTCTCCTACAGATTAATTTCTGTCCATATTTGATGGTGCTCAGGCAGCCTTTGAAAATCTCCAGGGCTTGAGCCACAGTCCCTGGAGATCTTCAAAAGCCACCTGGACACGGGCCTTGGCAAACAGCTCCAGACAATCCTGCTAGAGCAGGGGAGACCCAGCCACCTCCAGAGGTCCCTTCCAGCATCAATCGTTCTCTATTGCTGTGATATCTTTCTCATACAGTGGGAAATGATAAGAAGTTCAAAATTTCTTTATATACCTTTAGTCAGGGGCTTTGTTCACCTTTGCCCAGGGGGAAAAGAACTGAAGTTTCTTTCCAAAGGACTGTTCCAGCATTCAAGGCCTGATGAGCTTAACATCCCAGCAGAGTGAGAGTAGGGAAGAAGGTACATAAAAGATAATGACCATTAACAAACATCAGCTCCAAACATTCCCCCTGGAAAGATCAGAGACACCAGGGGAAAATGGATAAGAGAATGAAGAATGAGAACATCATTATCATTGAAAGCCAAGGGATCAGTAACCAATAGGAAACCAAATACTAAAAACTGTCATCACAAATAAGAGTGTTTGAGATCACTTAAAAAAATCTCCATCAAGGCTATGAGCAAAAGTCAGATTTAATATTAAGCCACGAAGCATAAGAATTTACTAGTACTTACAGGACAGCTAAGGCACAAGGGAAAACAAGCAACAACAAAACCAAACAAAATCCAGGCAATCAAAACAGAAATTAACTGAGAAATACCTAGGGTTGTGGGTGTATGCGTGTGAAAAGAGAGTGCATGCAAATATAAAAGAGAACATGGCCTAAAATCTTAATAACATCGCCCAAACTTAACAGCTCTTTAACTTAACTTATATCTTGAGTCTAGTAATTCAACATAGTTAAAGCGCTTAACTTATACCCAACTTAACTTAAACATTATTTATAGTTTAACAATCTAATAGGGGAATAACACTTAACGGGATTTAGCCTAACTTTTTATAACTTCATTTCAAACTTTGCAACTTAACAAAAGGACACTTAGCAGAACTTAGCTTATGTTTAACAACGTAGCAAAAGACCAATACTTAGCAGCACATAAGTAAACTTCTAACTTAACGTTATTTACAGGTCTGAATACTTAGATATTTGAGGTACTTAAATATCTAAGAAAGCAGTATTTCTCTCAGATTTGCTATGGCATATGCAGAAACAGTCAATGCAAGCAAGGTACTTGGGAAAAATTCCCCTCAGAAGTCAGTGAAATACTCACTTTTGCATCACCCACCAGGCGAAGGATCAGTCCTCAAGGAGTGCGGGTATCAGCCCAGGACACGTCGTGTTTTGGTGATCCTCCAGGTATAGCAATACTGAGGGTTTGCTGGCTGTGAGAGGCATCCCACTGAGAGGGAGATTGCTGATCACAGCCCACTGCGGTCCAGGGGAGCTCAAAGGGCCCCATTATGGACCACTGTTTATAGGGTTGCAGGAGGGTGGGCTTTAGTCATTAACAATGTTTCATCCTGGCCACAGTTTGGGTTGGCACTTTCTTTGAAAGTGTGAGAATAGGAATGTGATGGCATTCAGGCCAGAGAAATATTTCCAAGGCTGGTCATAAGGAAAACAGCAGCTTGTTAGCAATTCCTGGGAGCAGACAGTATTTCTGATAATCTGGGGAAAACCTGAGCCCAGGTGGTGTTTTCAAGGCCGAGGCCTAACAAGCATTTCTCAGACCACACTGCAGCCTGGAAAGGAGTAGGTGGGAGAATGAGCCACCACAGCTGTGTAACTTGGGACCAATGAACATTGAACCAATGAATTTCCAGGGGTTTTGACTGTGTAAGTGTGTGAAAAATCTAGTGAAAACCTTGTGTGATGGAAGGATTTTCTCTGCATAACTGGGCAATGTGTGGATGAAATGATTTCTGTTGCACATGGTGGCCAGAACAACATCCTGGCCAGAATATAATAATGCCTTAATTCTCTAAAAAATGTTGTTGGGGAGCTTTTGTTTTTCCCATAGTTTTGGTGATAAGCTCACCCATAATGTGAACTTCAATAAAACTTTTTAAGTAATTTTAGGAAAATTTTCAGCACCAGCACATCATGTGTATTTTTACTCCCCCTTGGTGAATCTCATTTGGGGGTTAGAATTTTTCATTTTGTTTCTTTCTCTCATGGAATTTTGTCCCATTTGTTTCTAAGAGACAAGAAGGATTAAGATTTAAGAGAGACAAAAGATGCATCCAAGGGGGAGGAGGAAGAGTGCGGCTGGCTGCACTATCATATCTAAGGGGTATTCTCGTGGGAAGGGCAGAGATACCTCCAGTTTTGGGCTGGGGGAAGGGGCTGGGCACAGCTCCTAGCTCTCTCTTGCTTTTGGCTTCCAAGAAGGACTGTTGAGCTGTTGCTTGCTGTGGGAAGAATTCACTGCCACCGCTGGAGCCCAGCCTGGTACTGCTTCTTCCTTACTGTGCGTGAGCCTTTGCTCAGAAGAGTAGCGGTAGGGCTGGGACCCTATTAACACCCTACCTCATTACAAAGGACCCTCACCATCCACTCGAGTGCCTCAGAGGAGAAAACAGGACTCCAAGTCCCCGAGTCCCTTCTGAGGGACCTTCTTCCAGCCCTGTTTGGGAGCCAGGCTTCTGCTGCCGAGCCCTCCCACTGCTCCAGGTTCTTCACGACATCTGTAACCCTGCACCTCTGCCCACCAGGACACCCCCTGGCTCCTGCTACAGCTACAGAGTCTCTGATTTTTTTTTTTTTAATAGTCTGGGATCTGCTTGTCCCAGCCATTCCAGCTGCTGCTTCTGAGGTCCCTGCTGCAGCTCATTTTGCCATCTAGAGAGGCAGCGGGACCGGCTGCTCCTGTGGGTTTGTAAAAGAAGCTCCTTCTCCGTCTCTCCAGCTGGCTGGGCCCACCATTACCCACATGCTGAGAGGAAGCCCTCTCCTCTATTGCCTGAGCCGCCATTGCCACATGAGGGAGATGAGGCCGAGCCCGCGCCACAGCGCCCCCTGCAGGCTCGGAGGATCAGCACACCTGCCTGCCTGGCCAGGAGCCACCAGTGCCCCCGCTGGCTGTGACTGGAACTGCACCAACGGGGAACATGCCTGCGCTCAGGGAAGCTGTTACCGGGTTCCTGGTTCTGTCTATTGTTAATGCTGTAGTTGTTTTGTTTGCCTTGTTATACATACTAGTAAAGAACTGTTATTCCTATCGCCATACCTCTGCCTGAGAGCCCTTTAATTTTCAAAATTATAATAATTTGGAGGGAGAGGGTTTGAATTCTCCATTCCAACAGAGGCCCTGCCGCTCCCTAGCAGACACCTGTCTTTCAAACCAAGATAGTTTGCCTTGTTATACATACACATGCTAGTAAAAAATTGTTATTCCTTTACCCATATCTTTGCCTGAAAGCTCCATCATTTCAAAGTTATAGTAATTCAGAGGGAAGGTCTCACCTTCCTTGGCAGACACCTGTCTTTCAAATCAGTATCACACATAGACTGACAGTCTCACACATAGAATGTGGCATCTAACATCTGTCTTGCTGAGCAAATCAAAAAGCTGAGAGCTCTCTCCAGTGGCAGACAACATTAAAAGCATCCTGAAAGAATAAACCTTTTTCCAAGAGGTTACATGGGAAAGCATCAGGAAGAAGAAGGAAATCTGAAAAGCAGGGAGAATATTTTGCATTTTCTCTCTCATTATTTTTTTATATCCAGGGAGAGGATGCTCCCAGTTTACACCTTTCTTGCTTCTGCAGAAATGAATGGGAATAACACAAGCAAGATTCAATATCTGAAAGGATTCTGTGCCCAAGACACAAAGGATGATGCCAGAAAGGCTCTGGCAGCACCAGGCAGGACTCCCAGTCTCATTCCTTCAGTGGATTGGTTTTCCCAGAACCAGCAAGAATGTGGCAAAAGGAGAAGTTCAGGACAGTATCAATATCTCTGCATTACCTAATCCCTTTGCATCGCAGCCCGCTGAACTGGCACAGATCAAAGCCTTAGCCTTGCCCTTGCAGAAATCCTCAAGGTTTTTCCTGTGTGGTGCCCCACAGCATTCTACGGCCAGAATTCCTCACCCTCAGGCCCTTGACTGCCTCTGGCACAGCACAGCAACCTGACCTGGGCTTTATTTAGTACTTTCCTGCCAAAGGGGCACAGGGAAACTGCTGCCAGATGGGTCTGGAGGGGATGTGGCTGATGCTGCTCCTTTCTTCCTGCTGTAAGGCCGGGCTAGGTGCCAGAGCTCTGCCCATCACTGCAGCTTCTGCAGCCCTGGCTGCAAGGCTTCTGTTTGGGAGGAAGGCTGGGCATATATTTAAAAAGATACTCAAAGCAAACCTCATAACTTCTGTGCTTTAATTTGCTATAAGTAATTCAAATACATGGAATGATGTTAAAAATATGCCCCTCCCTTTTTTTTTAATTGGATTTCCTCATACTATTATTTTTAATTTCAACTTGTTAGTTGAGAGGGCAAATCAGACCATGTTTCACTTTCTCTTCACCTAAACCTTTAGACATGTTTTGATAAGATGATAAATGTATTCTTTCCTTGTTTTTTACTTAGTATCAAATTTCACAAGAATGGACAACATTAAATAGCTTTTTGTACCACTGAATCCTTCTGTTTTCTTATACAGCATTAAAAATACATCATAATCATATTCCTGCAGCTGCTGGGTATAATTTGACCAGAGTGTTCTGTTTCTCCCAAATACTAAAAAGTTCTGGGTAAAATTAGATCTATTGATGTAAACTGAACTTCTTTCTCTGAAGTCTCCTGCTACCTTCTGGCCAAAGTGTTCATTGTTCTCACAACACTTTCAATTTCATGAAATCCAGTAAACAGCTCAAAGAGGAGGAAAAAAACCAAAAAACAACCAATAAAAGAAACCACCCAAACCTCACAAGAAGTGTTGTGACTGCACATCCCACGAATTAAACCTCTTTTCTCTTCATTTGCATTCTGCCCATGCCAGCAGGTACAGTTGGAAACTCTTGCTAAATGATACAGAGGCTTTAAAAAGTCCTGGATCAGGAAGCTGAAAGAGCTGAAGAACTGAAGTGAGATTCAGAGAAGCTTCATTTGAAGGTTCAGACTAAAGCAGGGTTAGAGCTGGAAATGGTTTTTAACAGAAGATATGGAGTAGAATACAGGAAGCACTTGCAGCACTGCTTTCAAAATCCCTCAGTATTTCCAAAGGAATTTTAAACTCTAAATTACTCAAGAAACTTGGTAGTCAGAATTTTCTGGGCTGGAGGAAAGATGTCTTGATGGGATTAAGGGATATGGTTTGTGCTCCAAAAGCTGTTATACCTGAGTCAGGTATTCCAAAAGTGTAGATGTCTGGCTAAGCCAGCAGCAAGTCTGAACCAGCAAGGAACACAGCCCAAGCTTTCTGGCTTCAGGCAATGGAGAGGCTGATAAGAAAATGAGGGAATGCAAGTGCCAGAGTGCCTGGTGCCCTGGGATAAGAATATTGTGAGGAAGTTGTTTCCTGCAGGAAGACTGCAGCTGGGGTGCCCTCAGGAGCTCCAGTCCTTGGATGAGGTGTCTGCCGAGGGGTTTCTCACTGGGGCTTCTCACATCAAGTTCTGCTTGTGGACCTGGCTCTTTCTGCCAACAGGTGAGTCTTTTTGCGTGGCACAAACCTGTGGGTATAATACTTGTTTAATTTAATCCAGCTGGGAATTCAAGGGGCTGTGCTTTGGAGTTGTCTCCTTTAGTCACCACGACACCGAGGGTGTGCTATGAACAGCTGTAAGGGCTCTAATGGAACAGGCAACAAGGGGAGGGTGGGTCTCAAAGGACAGCCTTAGACATGGTCACTTGCTGTGGGACTGTGGGAAAATTACTTATCCTTTGGTGGATAATTCACTCTGTGAAACAGCAGAACGAAATTAAAATCCTTAAATCTTTTTCTGTAGCAAAGTGGTGCAGGGACTTGGAAGATGATGGAATGATTTAAATACACAGAACTGGCCTGATTTTGTCTTTAAATTAATTTAAATTAATTTAAATTACTAAAAGTTTTTCTATCTATTTTATAGAAATATATTAAATTTTCCAAGTATATATGTTATAGTAGCATAGGGGGAGAGTTCCCATTTGTTGAGCAAGTTTGTGTATTTGGAAACCTGGGTGAGATGTTTAAAACTGTTCAGTGATGTGATCTGCTGTTTTTCAGCTGTTTTTCCTCCCTCATCTCAGCCAGCTTTTAGCTGAAAATATTGGTAGGGATTGCACATAAAGGTATGGCTTGGAAAGGTAATGAATTTGGAGAGAAATAATTTCTGCATGGGCAGGGACAAAGATTTCCCATCACTTAATTTATAATTTGAACATTACTTCTCCCTCCCTCCCCTCCTTTACTTCATTCCTTCCTCACTGTGCTGTCCAGTAATTTTGGGAATGACACTTGGGAAAATTCCAAATACCAGTTGTGCTGTGGCTGACCTCCAGAGAGAAACTCACCTGGACATGGTAAGAAGGGATTATTTTGTGAAGTGCTGTTACACTCACACTGGGAGTTACGGCTGTGCAGAAACCACAAACACTTCAATTGAGCCATGATAACCCTGAGTAAAGCCAAAATCCTGGCTGTTCTTGGCAGCCAAGAAGAAAATATCATCAGCTGCTGGTTCTAATTTTTCCTTTTTGTTGTTTGCTGCAAGTAAATGTATTTTGAGATTGCTTGACTGAAGGGGAAGTGATGGACTGAGCTATTCTGGAAGGGATGCCCAGATTTTTTTCATCTGATCCTGAATATCCATGCAGAATGTTTTTCTTCTGTATCAAGTAGGACACAGAAAAGAGATTGCATTCCTGGGAAAAGTAAAAGTTTTGAGTAAATTTTCTTTTTGTTCTAAGAAAAATCTGCATGTATTCAGTTATTGTAGAAACCAGCACAGAATTATTGATTTCATCACAATCATGTCAATAAGCATAGTTATCATACCAAGAAAAGTGTGGTTGGTTTTAGAGGTGCTGATATTTTCATGAATCTTTCATGGCTTTGTATATTTAATCCCTGCGTATAACTCTCAAATCACTTTAAAACAAACATTATCAATACTTCTATGTGATAAGGAATAGTTAAAAATCATAATGTGCCATGGAAGCATCTTAAATTTCATGAGAGGATGGAGGAGGTGTTTTTGTAAAGGGCTGAGCTGCTGTGGGCATGCTCATTGAGATGCTCCACTTCGTGTCTGGATTTCGGCTGACAGTGTTTTCAGGTGAGCTGCTCCTCTGTGGCTGCAGGAATATGGGGATGATATTTCCATTTACTCCCATTTACGATTACAAAATGTGAAAAAAATGACATAAGCACAAATCACTTCCCTGCCAACGACAGCAGGCAGTTTGGGGAAGTAAAATGAAGATAATCAGTAAAATACTGCTTACAGCAATTGCTTTCAAAGCTTTAATCTAGTGCAGCAATGAGACATCTCCCCAAAGATACCATTCAGAAAGGAAAGGCATCTGAGTAAGAAAGAGTGGAAAATCAATGGATGGATATGAGCAAATTATATCACATTATTACCTGTGCAATTAGATGAACTTAATGCACAGAGATGGTCAATTTGATTTAAAATTTATTACTTTATCTATTATTTTACTTTAAATTTAATTAATTTCAATGCCTTTTTCTTTTTAATATTTACATTTTATTTTGACTCAAGTTAATTTAACTTTTGAAGGCCAGTGGCAACTGAGATCTTTGCTACTAAATCAGATGTTGTCAGATTGATGGCATTCTGCAAATTCAGACCTATTTCTGACTGGACAAACCAGTTGTGGTTGCCAGTTCAGTGTTACATGAGAAAGGGTTGGGAAGCTACTGCCTGTTCAGGGACAGGGACACCATGAAGAGTTGTTTGTCCTGTGTGGAAGGGTTTGAAGTTACATTTGAGAAAGAAAAATTGGGATTAAAATTTTTCTGTACAGCAGCAATTTGGACAGCAGCAATTTGAAAAAGATCTAGAAGCAGTGCATGAGATGAAAAATTAATTACATGCATCAGTCTGCTTTGATTTGCTTCGCTTCTTTTTTAACTCAATTTTTTTTACAAACCTTTCTATGGCACTGAAAACACTAGTGGCAAATAGCAGCTTACTTTGTGTCAAGGGATTATATCTCACAGTGAAACCCACTCAGCATAAGAATGTATGAGCTTGTTTTGGGGTTCATTTTTTAATCAAGGTTATTTCTCCTTAAATATGAGCAATACACAGACCAAGTCCAAATGGGGAAAAACATCTCCATGAAATCTCTTGGTTTACAGTTAAACTAGAGAGGAGCAAATCAGTTCTCGTCCTCAGTAAATAATCAGCAGTAATCCAGTGTCTCTGAAGCCAAAGTGACCAATTTACACTGCTTCTAGCACAGGTTAGTGGTTTATATCTCAGCAGCACTAGAGCAGCCCCTAGAGCCCCATCGGGTGCAAAACATCTGCTTCTGTAGTTTATAGTGAAAGTCTAATGGAGAATTCTGAGAAGTAAAAATGGTTGGAGCAGAAGCGTGTGGTTGTCTCAAACAGCTGCTCTACATGGAGATCTTGGAATTAATACTCAGAAGTGCCTTAAAGAACAGGGTGTTTCACACCAGACTGAAACAAGTGATTCTTCATGTTCTAGTTGTGAGAACTCAGCAAGTTTCAAGTTCAGGTTTTTGCAAAACTTCTTGAATTTTTGTGAAGTTTCTTATAGTTGTGATATCCCAGTATTGAGAAAATAATTTTTGGTCAAGGAAGAGCTTAATCGTAAAGTCAAGGAATTCTGAAGAACAGTGAAGAACCTGATCATTCCAGAGTAGCTATGAAACAACACCAAAAGGTTCCTGGAATTGTGTGGCTTCCACAGAATTTTAAATCAGAGTTCAGCCTGGCATTTTGAGGTGGTCTTGTGCTAATTTCCATAGCAGTGGGAATGCTGGTAATGGCAATGCACTCAGCTTTGGGACAAGGACTGCTCTGAAGGTAAATCCAAGTGAGTATAATAGAAGAGGAATAAGGAAAAAACAATGTGAAGGAAGAAGAATTTTCTGAGTATGTGCCACTCTTCTGTTTGCATGTAAGTTGTCAGAGTTACTGATGTGTAGCTGGTCTTGTGCAAGCCAGAAGGAGAAAATACTGAATTTGGGGGCTGCAATGCCAGCGCCTAGAAATCTCTGTGCATCTGTTGGAATGCAAATAGAGGCAGAAAATGGGACTGAGTTGCTCTGGAGATTGCCCACCTATAATTTTAATTATACAAGAAGATTATAGACATGTTTGTGGTTTTGTTGGTGGTGGTGTTTGGTTTTGGGGTTTACTGTTGTTTCAATATTTGGACTGGGGGTTATTTTTCCCCAAAACTGTAAATGTGAGAACAAAGGCAAATTCATATCTTAGAGAGGAATAAATCCTTAAGGCTTCATCATCATTTTGGTGATGTTCAGGGGATGGGGGACACTTGGATGAGGAGTTTAGACAGTTTTGATGTGAGATGCCTGATGCTGCAGGCTGGTGTAAGCTGGGTAAGATAAGCACTAACTGAGGTGGATGGACAAAGTGCTGTAGGAAAATTTCAATCCTGTCTTGCTTTTTCCTGTTCATATTCATGCTCACAGTTAATTATTCTGATTTCTACAGTTGCTGCTATCACAGGATGATGGACCACATTCTCCTCTGTAATAGATGTGAGCTGGGCTGGTAAGATAGGATCCCACAGCTCTGGGATTCACTGTATGGAATTCTCATGAGAATTTTTTCAAGAATTTTAATCACAGAATGGTTTAGATTGGAAGGGACCTTAAAGATGACCTCACTCCAATCCCCTTCTCTAGACCTCATCACCTTCTCTCAATCAGGTTGCTCAGTTTTGACCTAGGAACCTTGAGAAGAAACACCCTGAGAGATCTATGAACACACATCAAAGCTGAAAATCTGCTTTTACTCAAAAGCTACTGCCAGCAGTATTGGTAAAGCTCTTTGTCACTGTGAAACTCCGGAGGTAGCTACAAGCTGACTTTTGGAAAAGGAACAAAACTCTCTGTTTATCCAAGTAAGTGCCAGAAATAAACATATCAAAACCTGAACTTTATAATACTGAGGTGAGCTTTGGCCCACCCCTGGAAGTGTTCAAGACCAGGTTGGATGGGGCCCTGAGCAACCTGATCTGGTGGGTGACATCCCTGCCCGTGGCAGGGGGTTGGAGTGAGAAGACCTTTAAGGTCCATTTCAACCCAAACCATGCTATGTATCTGTGATTTAGGGGTTTAAAGATTTTTTTTTCCTAAATGACAATATTTCCAGCTATCAAGAGTTAGTGGATGTGGCACCATTCAGATATAGAATAAGTGAATATTCATCTTGAAACTGTCAGACTTGTGAGTCCAGTTTACTCCCTTTCATGCAAAATATTCAAGGCCAAATCTGCCATCCCAAGGGGATTTTGCTTCTATCTTGCTCAGTGCTTTTTGAGGTGGTTTTTTTCATAGTTAATGTCCCCAAGATGAGGACTATACTTAAAAAAATGTCCATGTTTTCCTACTGGTTATAAGGGACACTAGGACTGTAGTAAATTTAGGCAGCTCATATGTGTAGGACATGTTTCTTGTCTCTCAAAATACCTCATTTCCCTGAACACGTACTTCAGAGTGTCAGTTTCTTTCCAAATCAAGGTTTTTACAAGTTTTACTTTTAGAAATTGCAAAAAGTATTGGATAATTACTCCTTTTTTAATAAGTAAGGAGAAAGTCTGTCAGGGATCAGAAGTTTCCATGGCCAGGATTTTGTAAAGGTTTGCCAAGGTGTAACTTTGGAGGTGAAAATCAAGGGCTTAAATGTGAATGAGGAATGGGCATAAGAGTAAAGCCAGAAAGAATCATGAGAGGCTTTAGGATGGAAGTGCCTGTGGTTGTGAGGATTGCAGGCAGGTAGATCTGGGCAAAGATGTCCAGTCCTAGTTCCCCATGGAGATTAACTGATAATTGGGGAAATTTTTTATTCTAAGTTTCCAGAATTGAAGTGGGGAATTCTGTATGAATACTTACATTTCAATATTCCAGGAAAGTTTATGTTTAATTTATATGTAACATAGGCTTTAAAATCACTAGGAGAGCAAAGGCTGTGAAGAATTTATGCATGTCCTTACCTGACCCTGATCCCTGAAATCTATTGATGGAAATTTTCTTGAGTGTCTTTATCTTCCAACAATTTTTCTTAGTTGGTTTTGGTTTGGTTGGGGTTTTTTTTGGCAACCAGCAGTTTTAGTGTTCAGAAAATATCAGTATCCATGGATTTTCATCCCAAGGCAGACTATCAGACTATCATTAGGAGCAGGTAAGAACTTGATGTTGTCTAGAAATACCCAACTTTCATTCATCAGCTTTCATTCATTCAAATGCAAAGGAGCTTTCATTTCAACTATAGTGGCTCAGTGTTTTGGATGAGACTATTCCTGCCTGTGAGACTGGATGTGGAACGAGCCTTTAACAGAAGAAGCAATTTGCTGCAGTGTTTTGGCAATGTTCACAGGGAGCAACTTCTTTTAATTTTAAGCCAGATATGTTTGCCAGCAAATGAGATACCAGTGGAAACTGAGTCCATTAAGGCTTTTATTACTACAGACATCATTATTCTGAGTTCTCCCTGCAAATGGTAATTTGGCTTCACAAATGAAAATGAGCTATTGGGGAAAAACTGTTGGGTTTTTTTCTTCATGAAGGGTTGCCTTGTAATTGTTTTAATGGCTGAAAGTAGACACACAGTTAAGATGGAGTGATAATGACTCCTTGGTGAAAAAAAACAGTTTCAAGTTTAAAGGAGAAAGAAAAGGAAGGGATACGTAAAATTAGGTGTAACAGGTTGATGGCGATGTCTCTAGTTAAGCCATGAGTCTTATTCCATAATTAACTATGGATATTATAATTTACTACTCCCAATTTTGTTTAGTTGGCTTCTCTTCTAGAAAAGGAGGAGTTAAAAAGGCAAATAGATTTGTTTGGATGGTTTTTGCAAAGCACTTTCTGGCTGTGTGAACACAGGAAACTATGGAAAATTAACTTTTGGACAAGGAACAAGAATTATTGTAAAACCAAGTAAGTGAAGACAGATAATAATTATATTTCTGTGTTCTTTTTTTCTAAATATTTAATTTGTTTGAAGGTTTAGGAAATCTTGTCTCTGTTCTGGTGAGTGTCCATAAGTCTGAAAACTTTTTCATCCGCCCTTCTGAAATGTACTGTGTTACCAGGACAGTGGCATGGAATGATTCAGACAAAACTTAATTGTTCTTTCACAATCAATATATTGACACAATAATTGTTGCAGAGAAATGTTGCAATACTAAATGTTTTCTTTTTCTGCCCATGAAATACCTTAAATGAGAAAAAAAAAGTTAAATGGAAGACTTGTTTGCTTTTACAGACCCAAAATACATACTGATGTGGGGAGAAAAGTATTAAATATTCCATTTATGATAAGATTTAGTTTAGCAGAATTTTAAGCAACAGAAGTAAATTGCTGTGGCTACCATCACCAGCACAGCAAGACATTTTGCTTCACACTGGCTTCCACAGGTTTGGGAGAGTTGTTAACTCAGTCATTCAGCAGCCCTTGGGAATCTGTTCAGTTCATCTGCAGGGGTTTCTATAAAGACCCTTGTCACTGTGTGTCTGGTGGTGACAGGAAGATCACTCTTGGTGGAGGAACTCTTCTGTTTGTGCTTCCAAGTAAGTCTTCCAGGAAAAGCAGAGTTTCAGCATTTGTTTCCACTCAAAAATGGTGTTTTGTCACATCCCAGATCCAGTGAGAGCCCGTTCTGTGCTACTCCTGAGTTCTCAGCAGAGCTGGATGCAGAAATGTTCTTGTGCTCTGCTCCTAGAGATCTTCTCCCAGATTCAGCTGCAATGATGAATCCAGATTCCTCCCAGAGCCTTGCAGCAGTATGAACAGACAGGATAACTGCAAGTGTCTGTTAAATTCTGTTCTGCCCTTGCAATTTCAATGAGGTGCTTTCTATAAAGGAGTTTGTTTTCAAGTCTCCAGCACCAGGTTTTCAGGCCCAAGCCAATATCTGACAAAGTGCACAAACTTTTTCAGGGGCTGTGACATATTTCCCACCCATTCACAGGTTTTGGCAGTGCTAGTTCAAAATTTCTGCATTGTTTGGGCAAGTTCAACAATCAATATGTAGTTGGAAGTTATTAGACCTCCAATCTGAAATTAGCTCAAATATCTGAGCCTCCCTCTGAGGCTTAGATACTTGAGCTAATTAAAAGTCATCTCATTGTACCAGGCTGAATGACTTTGTTGTCCATTGAATATCTGGGATCAAATGCGCACTTGTGAGGCAGATATACCTGAGAATCAGAAATCAGTAAAGTAAAATGAACTTTCTTTTCACTTTGTAGAAAGAAATCAGAGCAAAGTTTTGTTCATATGAAAATCCCTAATTTGCAGTAAAAATTTAAATAAAATATCTGAGGAAGAAAGGAAGAAAACCAATCCAGACAGCATTTCCAATAACATTTTTATGTACATCTGACTGGTTGGTTCTGGTTTTTTCCCATTTTGAACTGTGAAAGGAACAACTTTTTCTTTATAGGCAGGTCCTGTGACTCACCCGCATGTTTTTAGCTAAGTTCAAACTTCAGACATGACTTTGGTAGAGAACTCTCAGGCAGTGCAACTGCAGGAGGAAGAAAGCAGATATTTGGTCAGGGGACACAGATACTTGTGACAACATGTAAGTGTAATCTGGTTAAGGAAGCAGCTTGTTTTACCTGTTTACCTTCCTACTCTGCGAGATCTTTTGCAAATGTACGCAGCTCAAACTACTGTTCCATCATGCAGATCCACAGAGTGTAGTTCTTCTTCAGTTGTGAAAATCTCAAATACTGCAGGAGTGCTACACTTGGGCTTCCTGCCTGTGTGATGCAGAGATCAGGTGAAATCTCTTAGTAAGTCCCTATTCCTGACTTGTGATCAGAATGGTGTTTTCTGTCAGATTTTGCCTTGGATTCACAGGTGAGAAACTGTGGTTTGGCTGAATTCTGGGACAAGCATTTCTCCTTTCCAAATGTCAGGAAATACTGGAGGGAAGGAGAATGGTGGTAATGACAAGTGGTACGTGGACAATGACAGGAGGAAACCCAGGGCACACCCAAGTGAGCAGCACAATGTGTTGGTAATTCAGCTACAGACTTGGCTTGATCCGGATCTTATCAGGATGCCGTGAGTGATGTGTGCCCTGGCTGGGTGCAGGAAGGAGAACTACGTGGGGTTGCATTCATGACGTCTTCATTATTGCGTTTCTGAAAACCTCCCATAAGCAGGTCATCCAGTTAAATATGTATGGAACAACTCAGTATAGGCAACAAAGAGCTGAAATGGGCACGTCCATCACAGACACTCATTAGGAGGATGGTTAATTATCTGACTGCAAGGGCAAGTCTTCTTTCTCTTCTTTAGATTTCGGTGAGCAGATGTTGTCTGAATTCTTAGTGAGGAACAAGGAATGGAGGCTTGCAGTTAGGATGGAAGTGTTTTCCTGTCCAGGTGGGTTCCAGAATGGAAACATTTTATGGAGATGCCAAATATATACCTAGATCTTCTTTGCCAGGTTCAGTAAGTCTGGGAGGGGATTATCTGAGTTCACTCCTGTCCAGAAACCATTACAGAGCAGGAGTTTTCCTGTTGTGTGTGCATTTGCAGGACAGAAAGGGTTTTTGCAAAGGAGTTGAATGATGTGTGAATTCAGGAAGCAGCTATGCAAAGTTGCAGTTTGGCAAAGGAACCAGGCTCAATGTTAAACCAAGTAAGTGCATGATCTGAACAAGAGTATTTTGAGAAGTATTGGAGAATCAGATGCTTGGAATCAGTCATTTGTAATTACCCTGGGAGAGGAGTGTTCTTCCATATCTCGTGCTTCTGGGGCTGAAATGAGGGTGTGGCTGGGACATCTAGTGGAAACAGAGCAGCAAGAAGTCTGGGGTTTTTTTGTAAGGTCAGAGAGTTCATGGAGATTAAGTGTTCCAGGAATTACAGTAAGTTTCTACTCACGCAAAGGAGGCAAGGACTAAATCCCCAGCAAAATGGAAATCATGTAAATCAGGGTGGAGTGCCAGACAGATGATAAATCTTTCATTTATTTTCAATCAAACTATAGAGCTGTCTCAATTCTCAAGTTGCTTGACCTTCATGGTATTCCTTAGTAGAAGGAGATATAGCAGACAGTGCAAAAGGATGGATTTTTTTGTGCTTTTCACATTTATCCCTTTTGAAGAGCACCACAGGGTCTCCCCAAGTGTGGAATTACATGAGCAAGGAAGGAGAAGATGGCTCTTCAGAGAACTGGCAAGTCTCTGTCCTATAAAAAAAGTGATTTAATATGTATTAACAGATATAGAAAAGCCTGCTGAAGTTCTGCTTATGTGAAATACTGAGCCAGGTGTCCTTGCCAGATATTGTCCCCAGTCACATCATCCCCTGCAAAACTGCTCAGGAAACAGGAATGCAATGCTCTTGGGAATGTCTGTCTTTCCAAAGCACAGCTTTGAAAACGGATGTCAACTCCGTGATTTCTGTAGGGAGGGCCTTAGTTGATTCCTGGCTGTGCCAAAGCCTCCCACAATCAGGGCACTTCATCATTCTTGACCTGTAAAAAGTATTGACACAAAACCTGCAAGGGGACAGAGAAGAGACACCCCAGCCTCCATTTTGTGGGGATCTCTAACAGGCATTTTGCACACAGAGTTTTATGTTGATGACAAATAAAGTCTCCTGCCCTGGAAGCTGAAATGTGCAGAAGAGCAAGGGGGTTTTTGTAAGGGAGTGTTTGACTGTGTGTACTCAGGAAATGCAGAGAGACTGACCTTTGGAAGCAGAACCAGGCTGCTGGTAAAGCCCAGTAGGTATTTCCTTGCCAAGGACAGACTGAATCTTTTAGGTTTTTTATTAGATCTCACTTAGAATACAGAGGGGAAAAGCTTCTTTACAGCTTGAAGGAAAGAGGGCATGGGGGAGGAGAGCACATTCTGAACAATTAGCTTCTAACAGCTCTGGAACTGCTCCTGTGCTGAAAATCACTGAATGTATTTGTGGAGCATCTCAGTTGGAGGAACCCTCCTGGGGAATGTATTTGAGACTGACATGCATTAACAGCCTTTGTTTACTCAGAAGATTAGACAGAGCTGCTTTCTGGGACTTGGGTTCGCATCCCTTACTGGATTCATTGGCAACTAAACAAAGAAAAATTAGGACCTTAGATGGGTTTTCTCTGGAAGTTTCTGTTTAATTTTTCTTTGCTTCTTTCTCTGATGGGTCTGGTCCCTTGCTTAACTTCTGAGATTGACTAGCTGGCTGATCTGCCTGACTCCTTCTTTAGACCTTCTTTGAGAAGTTTTAGAGACAAGTCTGTTAGTTGTTTTAAAAAGTGGTGGAAATTTCATCTCCTGTTAAACTGTCAAACAGTGAGTCCTGGCTGTTAAAGGCTGAGGCTTTTCTCCTCTCCCATTTTTGTATAAAGGTTGATTACTGTGGATAATTGAGTCTTCCTGGAAACTCACCTTTGGGAGAGGCACAAAACTAATTCTGAAATCAGGTACATCTGAAAACAAATAGTTGTTTCACATTATAAGGGCAAGGCTGAGATTCTCCTCTCTCCTAAACACTACAAAAATTGTCCAACTTCAACTACCTTATGCTGATAGGGTTTGGATTTCTCCTGCATTCAGAATTGTTTCTTTCTGGAAAGATCAGAGGTATGCAGCTGGCAAAACATCCTAATTTAGACTCAAATGTATGTGACAAGGGCGGCATCTGTTTTCCCCCTTGATCTATTTTGGAAAACACACATATTTACATATTTGTGTGGACCCAAAGTTGTCTGTGGTTTTTGTTAGTGAGTGTGTCACTGTGTGAATTCAGCATCTGGCTGGAAAGTGACCTTTGGAAGTGGGACACAGCTGATAGTGAAACCAGGTAGGTGGAAAACCTGAAGGGAGTTATGGATAGGAAAGACTAATTCCTCTTTCCAGGAAAGCATTGGAACAGCCATTAAAATTCCATTGTTTTTTTCCTTCTGAGAGCAAATGAAGGTCAAAGCTTGACCTTATATCAGAGGTAAAAAAATCATTATGAAGCTAAACACGACTTGAGAGGCTGGATTTTCCTGTGCCATATGTGTCACTGAGAGCTGTGACATTTTTGAGTCGTTTCCTTCACTACTGCCTGTTCCCAGAAACCTCCCAGACCTGCAGACCTCTCACTGTCCTTTTATTTCCATTGTCCAGAACCCAGGCAATGTTCTCATTAATTCCCCCAGGCTGCAATTCCTTCTCTGCTGGGAAAACTGTCGGAAAACTGTCTTTGCCTTTGCTCTGTTGCTCCTACAGAGAAGTTTCCATCCAGGTTTGCACTCCTTGACAAAAAAAAAAAAAAAAAAAAAAAAAAAAAAAAAAAAAAAAAAAAAAAAAAAAAAGAAAGCTGGGCTGTGATGGAAAGAGGTTGGAACAGACAGGGAGACAGAGACAGGGAATTTTTGTTTGGAGAATCACGAAATGTGTTTTGAAGCTGTGCAGAAAGGTCTAGGTGGAGATCTCTGCTTTTAATGCTGATGTAATCCTGAAGGAGGAATTTTGCTGTGGAATTTCTTTGCATGGATGAAGGAGAAGATTTTCAGTCAGTAGCCACCTCTGTCCAAACTGAACAAGACCATAAACTAGGAGAAATCTTTGCAGAAAATGTAGTTAAAATTGCCAAGGAGTTTACTTGGGTAGACTAAGTTAAAAGAATGTCAGGTAGGACCTAATTAGGTACGAGAGGTGGGAAAAAAAGAGTTTTTGTTTTGAAGGCAAACACTGTGTGAATAGCTATGGAAACAAATTCACCTTTGAAAGCAGAGTGCAGCTAAGGGTAAAACCAAGTAAGGCTTAAACCAGTTTTTGCTCAATAATGTAGATATAAAGAAAGATGCAAAAAGTTATCCTAGTGATATGAACTGAAGAAAAGTCTCCTACAGAATGTCCTCAATTACCCTGTCAATGATCTATCCTTTAAGATGTCCAGCATGGGGTCCTGACCTCATTTGCTCAGGACATTTTGTGCCATGGCCATACCAGCAGGGAATGCTTTTCTCTCTCACCTGGTGGATAAACTTGTGTACTTGCTGAGCTGAAAGCTGCTGTGTGAGCTGTGGCACAAGCCCACATTGGCACAGGGACACAACTTCCAATTTCAGCTGATAAGTTCACCCACTTTCTTGTTAACTCCTTCCTTGTGGGGCAAAACTGCCTCATGCCCAGTGAGAAATTCAGGATAGCCTTCCTGGGCTGGTGGTTCTTCAGTTGTGGGGTTACATGTCACCTGCTCTTCCCCAAGGCAGGCTTTGGCTTTGGGCAGAAAGATCTGTGCTCTCAAACTGGAATTCTAGAAACTGAGAATTTAGGGCTCTAGTATATACTAATACATGTGAGTAAGATGGATGATTTTAGGTGTTGTCGAAGTCATTTTTTTTCACCTTCTTCTTCCTTTTTTTTAATGGGTTTAGGGGGGTTTTTGTAACTGTTTGATAGAGTCCTCACTGCAGGCTTTAAGTAGTTAGCTACTGGGTTTAAAATAAAAATAATTTAAGTGGTATTTCATAGTTGGACAAGTTGTCCAAGATTTTTATCCACAAGTCCAAGAGTGCTCTTGTCCCCACAGGCTGTGGCCGAATCCCCCTGGCAATCAGCCCTGCCTGCTGGGCTGTGGGTGAGCAGTGCTGCCAGGGAAGGTTTTTGTTAGGGGAGGAAATGCTGTGTGAACACAAGATCAGGTGTTTATGTACCTGTCTTTGGCTCTGGAACCAGACTCACCATCAGGCCACGTAAGTCCAGCGCTGCTGCTGCACTTTCTGTGGTGTTTGAGGTGATTCTTTGGGGGGCTGTGAGCAGCAGCCTGCCTGGGGTTTGGTCACCTCTGTGTGTCCACAGCCAGGGGTGGACTTGGCTCTCAGGGAGTCTCCAAAACAAGCCTGGCTGCTCTGTGTTTGGCTGGGATGCACCAAGTGGCAACAAAGGTGCATCCCACAGGTCCCAGCTGCCTGTGGCCAGGCTGTGCTGTGCCCCTGCACCCCAGGCAGGCACAGCATCCAGGGGAAGGCACTGCCTCCCCTCTGCTGCCCCTCTGAGCGAGGCCATGGCTGGCCAAAGGCTGGGGGAGAGATGCTGCTCTGCAGGGGATTGCTGGGCTTTTTGTTAAGGCAGGAAATGCTGTGTGATTCTGGCTCTGGCTACGGCAAGGTGACCTTTGGCTCAGGGACCAGACTCTCCATCCAGCCCCGTGAGTGAGCAACTTTTCTGTGTGTCCTTTGTCCAAAGTCCTTGGCATGGAGCTCCCAGCTGGCAGCCAGCTCTGGGACAGTGTCAATTGCTCTGCTCTTTGCCAACAGCTCCAGCTGCCCTGGGGCTCAGGGGCTCCAGCCCCACCTGGCCAAGGCAGTGGCTCAGTGCCTGAGGGTTGCAATCTCTCCCAGCCAGCAATTCTGTGCTGGGGCTGTGCTGGGGCTGGGCAATGGAAGGAATGGCCCAGCTGGGATGGAGAGCAAGGCCTTCAGGGCTGGGACACCTCTGGCACTGCAAAGGGGCCTCCTGGGGCTGGAAATCTGCCCTGTGTCAGGGACCCTGCTCCAGGCTGGCTCCAGGGGCCTCTTGCCTTCCCTTTGGCCACTGCAGTGCAAGCAGGCTTTGGGGCAGGGATCCTGAAGTGTTCCCTGACAACTGAGGGGGAGCTTCTTCCGCCTCTGCCACCTTCAGTGCCCACAGTGCAAGGCACTTATCCCCAGGGACCTGAACTGGGAAATGGGGTTTGGGCAGGGAGAGGCCAGAGGAGATCTCTGGGCACCTGTGTGGGTGTTCAGAGCCTCCTGCAGGGGCAGCTCCAGGCCTGACTGGATCCCAGCCCTGCAGCAGCCCCTGAGGGGCTGGATGGAGAGGCCCATTTTGTAATGAGCTGTCACACTGTGTGAACTCTGGAGGCTGGGGAAAAGTGACCTGGGGGAGTGGAACCAGACTTCTCATTGCCCCAGGTGAGTTGAGTCCCCTCGGAGCCCAGGTGGGCTCAGCACAGACAATGTTGTGCTCCAGCTGCACCCAGAGCAGGGCAGGGGCTTTGTGGAGAAATTTGGATGCAATTTCACCCAACTATTCTGTCTGGGGGCTGAGCTCCAGCAGCAGCAGCCCAGGACAAGCAGCCAGGAGAGGAAAGGTGAGCTGAGCCCCCAGGGAAAGGAACCGTGGAACTGAACTGGAAAACCCCTGGCCAGAGTAGCTTCCACAGCAGAGCAAGAGCCAGCCCTTTGGGCGCTGTGCTGGGAAGTGTCAGGGAGAGGACAGGGATTTTGCCAACTGCCTGAGAAAGGAAGCCCTGGGGTTTTCTCTTTGCCTCCTGTTGCTGTTGCAGTTCCCAAGGCCAAAGGCATCTCCTGTGCCAGGGCTCATCCCCGTGCTCCCAGCAGGAGCCCAGAGTGGCTGAGAGGCAGCCTGAGCCCTGGGGTGCAGGAGTGTCTCACACTGGGTGTCACCAGCACAGCCAAACTCAGCTGGGGCCAGGGACAAAGCTGCACCTTCTGCCAGGGACCTTGCAGCTGCTGCTTCCCTGCAGGCTGGCTCCTCTTGCTGCATTGCTGCTCCTGTGCAGCCTGAGAGGAGCAAGAGAAGTCAGGGCTGTGGGACAGGGACACAGAGGGTTTGTGTTTGCCCAGCTCTGGCAGGGCTGGGCAAAGCCTGGGGGAGAGGTGCTGCTCTCAGGAGGCTCCTGGGGCTTTTTGTTAGGGCAGGAAATGCTGTGTGACAGCACCTCCAGCTACAAGGTGACCTTTGGCTCGGGGACCCGACTGTCCATCCAGCCCAGTGAGTGAGCAGCTGCCTGTCAGCTCCCAAATCCCTCCCCTGCCCAGGGAATGCTTTCATCTTCCTCCTTCCCTCTCTCCCACCCTTGCAGCCCTGGAGCGCCTTCTGTGCCCGCACGGGCTCTGGGCTGCCCTCGGAGCGCTCTCCAAAGGGCTGAGCCTGCACAGGGGGAATCTCCCCTCGGGCTCGGGTGACCATTGCAGAAGTGTCCCCTGTGCCCTGCTGGCACCGTCCCTGGCAGCCACACCAAAGGCTGCCGTGCCCAGGGCTCAGGAGAGCGCTGCTGGCGTGGCTTTTGTCCTGTGATTCCCGTGGGATCAGCTCCTCCCTGGGAGCTGCGACAAAGCCAGGGCTGAGACCTTCTGTCTCCTGCCAAAATCCCGTGTTAGCCCTAGAGGGCAATGCAGGAATGAGCCAGGCAGTAATGTGGGGTGTCAGTGTTGGGAACCTTTGTGTCAGCACAGAGAGCCCTGTGCCCTGCCTCTGGCCATGGAGAAGCTGTGAGTGCTGTGGGAGGAGGGCTCCAGGCAGAAAGTTGTCTTTGGCAAGGGGGGAAGGCTCAGAGACACAGAAATGTGTGAGATGCTGAGAAGTGCTTGTGCCCTGAGCAGCCCTGGCCGCTCCTGCAGGGGCTCCAGGTCCTCGTGGGCAGCTCTGGGGGAGCCTGGTGTGTGGGGCAGGATGTTGTCCCAGCTCAGGAATTCCTGCCAATGTCCCTCTGGCAGGGCTGGCCAAAGTCTGAGGGAGAGGTGCTGCTCTCAGATGGTTTTTGTTAGGGCAGGAAATGCTGTGTGACTTTACCTCTGGCTACAACAAGCTGACCTTTGGCTCGGGGACGAGACTCTCCATCCAGCCCAGTGAGTGAGCAGCTTTCCTGTGTCTCCTCCATCCAAAATCTTTCCGTGTCCCCTGGAGCACCATGTGGGCACTGCTGTTCTGTGAATGACACGGCAGCTTGGAAGGAGAACAGAGATTCTCCTTCCCTTATTGCTGCTGAGGTGAACCTGCAGCAGAGTTTCTGAGATGGGGGAAATTCCACTTGCACAGGGAACTGTACTTGAAACCAGGGTTCAGGAATGGATTTTTCCCTTGTTCTGGGGACCAGCAGTGCCTTGGAGCCTGTTGACTCTGACAGCTGTGCAAGGGCTCTGTCCAAAGGCAATTGCAGGGCTGACAGGGAAAATTTGAGATCAAGTGCATCCAAAATTACACTGTGCAGAGAAAGCCACCCATTCCCTGTGGAAAGGGAACTGTGCTTTCAGTGGGATCCCATAGGCAGCCAGTGGCTTGGGAAACTGGGAGGAAATCCTAAATGTGGTTGCTCTGTGTGTTGGAAAATTTCCTGGATACTTCATGCCTTGAATCTATGCAAGTGATTAGACAAACCTAGAGGGAACACAATATGCTTTCCTTGCTTTAAAATCTGGGGAATTTGCCTTTCTTTTCTTTGGGGTTTGTTTTTTTGAAATCCTTCAATGACTTCAGGTAATTATTATATTAGAGGAATGCTGTGGTGTAATGACTGCTCTAGACAGGCTTGAAAGACTGCCTGGCTTCCCTTTTCTCCCTCTCAAAATCCCAGACTGCAAAGCAACTCCTGCAGAAGTCAAAACTGGCTTAGGCACTGAAATACCCACAGGCTCACCTTTCCTTGAAGAATTTTTGGCTCAGTTTTCAGTGACTAGGTCAGACAACCTGAATTTGTGGATGTGTAGCTGATGGCCTCAAGGGGGGTTTTTGTTGGCTCCTTTCTCACTGTGTGAATAATGTCTACAAAGTCATCTTTGGAAAAGGGACAAAGCTGCTTGTGAAACCAAGTAAGAAACAGGTTTATATGTATTTCCCTCATTTGTGGTGGGTGTAGGTTTGAAGGACAGAAGGGCTTTTAGCACCACGGCTCGTGAACACAAGGAATCAGCTGGGTGAAATGCACCATTGTGATTTCAATTCCTATAATCCTTCTTGGCTTGTCTGTGCATCTGGAGTATGGGGGCAGCTGGAGACAACCCCAGGAGCAGATGGAAATCTGGACCCTCTGGAATTAGGACTCCATCAGGTGCTCTGCCCACAGGCCACGCTCCTGTTGTTCCCCTCTCTGGTGGCCCAGCCAGGCTTTGGGGCAGGGATCCCATCTGGGAATGTCCTGGCAGGACCTGCTGTGCCAGGGCTGACTGCAAAGCCCATGGGCTCCTGGTTTTTCTGTTGAGGAGCCCCAGCAGCTTCGTGACTAAAGGGCCATTTGCCCAGATGAATGTCCTGCAGTGAAAGGCCCAGGGGAGTGTCTGAGAGAGTGAAGCTGTGGGAAATGCCCACCCCAGAGTGCCAGCACTGCTCAGAGATGAGCCCTGCTTGGAAACATTTCAGGCTGCAGGACTTACTTTGCTCCTCAGTGAATGCAGAGGCCCAGGCTGCTGAGACTGAATCAGGGAGCAGGAGTGAAGGAGCTGCTGGAGCTGGGAGGGGAGGAATTGCTGTGTGACCTCAGCACATTGCCTCTGGGAGCAGGAGGTGCTGGGGGAACGTCCTGGGAGGGAAAAGCCAGCCCAAAGGAGTGAGGAAAGTTGTATCCACTGCTCTGATAAATCCTCCTGGGCTGTGTTGGAAACTCGCTGGCACAGGAAGGAATTGGGAGCGTGTGTGCATGGAGGGACAGGACAGACAGGGCTGGGAAGGAGATGTTGAAGGAGATGGATTCAATTTGGGGGGAATTTTGCTGTCTTTTCTCTGGCTGCAGGAGGGACCTGGCCTCAGCAGGGCCATGAATTTCCTGCTTCACTCCCCCTGCCAGCCCCTGCTGTCTCCTTTCACCCGAGCAGACAGAGCTCCTGAGCCCTCTTGCCCAGGGACAGACAATTCCTCCCGTGGCCATCCAGACCTTGGGGAATGGGGCTGGGAGCTGCTGGCTCTGCCTGGCACAGCCCAGGGAGCTGCTCCTTTGCTCCCCAGAGGAAAGGAGCAGTGAACAATGCTCCTGTTGGCACCACAGTCCCAGCTGCCATCCCTGCTGCGGATGGGATTCCCAGACTCTTCCTTCCAAGGCTGCAGGGGCTCTGAGCTTCCTGGCCCTGCTGATGGTTGGCAGGAGCTGCTCCACTGGTGGCTCCTGGAAGACGGAGTGGCAGCAGAGCTGATGGTTTTTGTTGGGCTCTGAAGGACTGTGTGAGCTCAGGGAGCTACAAACTGATCCTGGGGCCAGGGACACACCTGCTTGTGAAGCCCAGTAAGTCCAAGAGCTGCCCAGCTGGGGGAATTGCTGAGCCCTGCTCTCCCTGTCCTCCCTTTCCACCTCCCCGAGCCCTTCCCTGGAGCTGAGTGGAGCAGGCATCCCGGGGCAGGAACAGAATCTGCTGCTTTGGCCCTTCCTGCCCAGCCTGCTCTCCTCTTCCTCAGCGAGGGCATCTGGCTGTGGGCTGCACAAAGTGTGCCCAGCTCCAGGGGCAGCCACCTTTGAAAGCCACCCCCAGCCAAAGCTGGGCAGTGCCCAGGAGGTCCCTGCACAGGAGCAGGAGCCCCTGGTTCTGGGAAAGCCTTGCCATGCCTGGGACTCGTCTCTCAGGGCTGCTCAAACTCAGGAGAGGCAAAGGGAGCTGCTGCTTTTCAGGCAGGGGCTGGGGAATGGATGTTGCCTTGCCGCAGGGAATGGCAGCAGAGTGGAGCCTGTTGTGTCAGGGAGATTTGCTGCTGCCTGGATTTGCAGGTGCTTGGTGCCTGAGATCAAGGGCAGGGCTGCCAGAGGCGTTTTTGCAATGAAATGTGCCAGGGTGTGAATGCGGTAGCCAGAGTCATTTTTGGCAAGGGGACGGTGCTTTCAGTGCTGCCAGGTGAGCAAGGCCTTGTCCTGGAAAGTGGAATTCCTTCATTTCTCTCTTGCTCTGGGTTGTTTGGAGGGGCACAGTTCTGGGAAGCACAATGTTTGCAGCCCTGCCATTGCCCAGGTGTCCCTTGGATATGGGATTCCCACAGGGCCCCATGCCCTCTGCTCTGGGCCAGCACCAAGATCCTTTTCTCCAGAGACTCTGGTGCCTGGGAGCATTTCCAGGAGCAGGATTTGCTCTTTAGGGAATGTGCTGTGGGCACGGAAATGCCCTGATGATAGTGCATCAGTGCAAAGGAGCAGAGGGGAGGTTCTGGAGAGAGAGATGGATAAACTTGTGCTCAGTGCTTGTGTGTGCCACGGGAAGGGGCACCTCTGGGACAGTGTCAATTGCTCTGCTCTTTGCCAACAGCTCCAGCTGCCCTGGGGCTCAGGGGCTCCAGCCCCACCTGGCCAAGGCAGTGGCTCAGTGCCTGAGGGTTGCAATCTCTCCCAGCCAGCAATTCTGTGCTGGGGCTGTGCTGGGGCTGGGCAATGGAAGGAATGGCCCAGCTGGGATGGAGAGCAAGGCCTTCAGGGCTGGGACACCTCTGGCACTGCAAAGGGGCCTCCTGGGGCTGGAAATCTGCCCTGTGTCAGGGACCCTGCTCCAGGCTGGCTCCAGGGGCCTCTTGCCTTCCCTTTGGCCACTGCAGTGCAAGCAGGCTTTGGGGCAGGGATCCTGAAGTGTTCCCTGACAACTGAGGGGGAGCTTCTTCCGCCTCTGCCACCTTCAGTGCCCACAGTGCAAGGCACTTATCCCCAGGGACCTGAACTGGGAAATGGGGTTTGGGCAGGGAGAGGCCAGAGGAGATCTCTGGGCATCTGTGTGGGTGTTCAGAGCCTCCTGCAGGGGCAGCTCCAGGCCTGACTGGATCCCAGCCCTGCAGCAGCCCCTGAGGGGCTGGATGGAGAGGCCCATTTTGTAATGAGCTGTCACACTGTGTGAACTCTGGAGGCTGGGGAAAAGTGACCTGGGGGAGTGGAACCAGACTTCTCATTGCCCCAGGTGAGTTGTGTCCCCTCGGAGCCCAGGTGGGCTCAGCACAGACAATGTTGTGCTCCAGCTGCACCCAGAGCAGGGCAGGGGCTTTGTGGAGAAATTTGGGCTGGTTTTAGTGTTCCAAGGAAATAAGTGGGGACTTTGTGCTTAACCAGTGTGTAATAGAAATGTGCCCATGCTGGGGAAAAGAGGTATTGGAAAAGTGACAAGTGAAATTTCAGAGCAGGGATGTGCACGACTAATTAAAATTTCTATGATTTGGGACACTGAAGCCAGCGGAAAACTTCAGTCCACCCAAACATAGAGTTAATGTTTGTAAAGGAGGAGCAGAACACACTTCAAACTGTTGGCAACAAGCAATAGCAGGGATCTCTGGGTTAGTGCTGGGAACTGTAGAACTGGAGCTACAACCCAGAGAGCAGAAATGGGCATGACACAAGCTGTGGATCTTTCCTGTTTGTTGTGGGGATTGGGAGGATGTGTTTGGACACTCCCTGCTAAATTGCACACTTTAGGGGTGAACATGGCACTGCTGAAGTATGGGTTGGACTTAATGGCCTTGGAGGGCTTTTCCAACCTGAACAATTTTCTGTTGCCACAATTCCAGCTATGAATCATTACAACATGAAGTGCAGCCTGCAAAGGAGGGTGAACATTGCAAGGGAAGAGAGCAGAAAGGTGACACAGGCTGGTGAGACTCCACAGCAGCAGTGAGGAGGCTCCACACACAGCCTGGGAGGTTGTGTGAGCACACAGTGATGGACAGATGCTGCTGTGTGGAGAGAGAGGACAGAATACACAGATGATGAATTAACCAGGCAGACAAATGTGGCTGAAGGAAGTGCTGAGGTGATGGCCAGTAACACTGGTGAGCATGTGTGGACCTGCTGGAGGGCAGGGGGGCTCTGCAGAGGGACCTGGACAGGCTGGATCCATGGGCTGGATCCATGGGCTGAGTCCAGCAAGGTGAGGTTTAACAAGACCAAGGGCTGGGTCCTGCACTTTGGCCACAACAACCCCTGCAATGCTACAGGCTGGGGACAGAGTGGCTGCACAGTGCCCAGGCAGAAAGGGACCTGGGGCACTGATGCACAGCAGGCTTAAATTAAGAAGCTTAAATTAATGGTGTGACATTTCCCTATTCTAATGTATTCCCCCCAGATGGCCTTAATCTTGGTTTACAAAATGTGTTCTGGAGAGAACCTTGGTTTCCCAAGACAATGAGCCAGCAGTGTGCCCAGGTGACCAAGAAGGATCAGGAATGGTGTGGCCAGCAGGAGCAGGGCAGTGATTGTTCCCCTGTGCTCAGCACTGCTTGGGCAGCACCTCGAGTGCTGTGCCCAGTTCTGGCCCCCAATTTAGGAAGGACATGGAGGGGTTGGAGCATGTCCAGAGAAGGGCAACAAGGCTGGTGAGGACTCTGGAACACTGTGAGGAGTGGCTGAGGGAGCTGGGGTTGTTTATCCTGGAGAAGAGGAGGCTCAGGGGAGACCTCATCACTCTCTACAACTCCCTGAGAAGGTGGCTGTGGTCAGGTGGGGGTCGGGCTCTGCTCCCAGGTGACCACTGACAGAATGACAGGACACAGCCATAAGCTGCACCAGGAGAAGTTTAGGTTGGACATCAGAAAAAAATTCTTCACTGAAAGAGTGATTGGGCACTGAAATCATCTGCCCAGAGAGGTGGTCGGGTCACTGTCCCTGGGAGTGTTTAACAAAGCCTGGACGTGCCATGCTTTAGTTCACAAGGAGGTGTTGGGTCATAAGTTGAACTTGATGATCTCAAAGGTCTTTCCCAAGTTAGTTCATCCCGTGATTCTGTGAGCTGCTTCCAATAAAACCTTGCACAGCCATGTTCTCCAGCCTTCACCCAGCAGAATCACCATCCAGGGCACCATTTTGCAAAGCCTTGTGTCACAGTGTGATTCTGGGACTTATGGCAAGCTTACATTTGGAGCTGGAACCAAACTCATGGTTTCTCCAGGTATGTCTGAATTCCCAGGTGGAAATATTTCTTTAAGCTCACAAGTTATTTTCCCTATTTTGCCACCCCTCAATATTTTAGCAGCAGAACTGTGAATTTTCAGTTGGTATTGAGAGCAAGTGATTTCCATGGCTGCAAGTATATTGTCCCCTCCACATTCCTGAGGATGAACATAGCAGAGGTTTTACATGTGCAAGAGGATTTGTCTTGGAAAGTGAACAGGAGGGTGGCTGCTACATCAAACTCCTCAAGCAAAGCAGAAGCAAAGTGAAATGGTGAAAGCCAGCACAGACCAGCAAAATGCAGAGGGGAGAAACTGGTTTCATAAAGCTGTAGTAGGTAAAAAGGACTTTTCTTGTATGTGGATAGGAATAGTTGGGGATAACCAGACTCACAATTGTGTGTGAACACAAAAATGCACATATTGGGTCTGTGCTTTGGATGTGCTTGAGCTGTAACTGTAGGGGGTTGCTTTCTGTTATCATTTAAACAGAAATGTTTGTTATATAAACACAAGACAGTCAGGAAGCTCAGGGAGCTTGACCTTGAGAATGACACCAAGTTCATGTCACAGCCAGCTTGTGTTGAGTCCTGGGGATTTACCTTGTCCTGCCACATCCAGGTGAAGCTTGGAGCACATTAGGAGTGAGGATCTGGAACTGGTGAACAGCATGACCAGCCTTAAAACTGAGGGTGGGATAAATATTTGGACAGAGGGGAAATAGGGCAAGAAGCAAAGTTAATCACTGAATGACTTGGTGGAAGGATGGAAAGGTGACCCTTACCACAAAATATTTTTTTCTGAAGAAAAAAGGATGGATAGAAAAGTGTGCTTTGACTTTGTTGCTACCACAAATGTACAAAAAAAGCTCCCCCCAAATCCCTACACCTCTTCTCTTGTTTGAAACCTTTTGTAAAAGGGAAAGAAAGTAACACTTGACAAGATATCGATATTTGCTGTAAATGTATCAAAATTTCCAAATTTCTTTAACATATACTTAGGATTGTTTAATATCCTAATACCTTCTGGAAACCTCTGAGGAAAATTCTCTTATTTTAAATGACTCGCCCTGACCCTCTTCAAAAACATGAGAGAAATGAGAATCTCAAGTTTATATGGAGCCATCAGCAAGCTAAAGGAGCTGTAAATCAGAGCTCTGAGTTCATGTAGGTCTCTCCAGATTTACCATTATGACCATATCTGTGTGCAGCTGCTCCAGACCTTGCTCTGGCCACACTGGAGGAACGTCCCTAATGCAGCCTGAAACCTCAGGGTTTGGTGGCAGAATGAGCAATGATCTCCCTGCCCAAAGAACTGCACACCAAAAGGAGCTTTCTACTCAAAAACTAAATGGCAACTTTGCTCTGGACTCTCTCTTGGCTCATTCAGATGTCAAATCCAAGAGAATGGGATAATGGAGGTTTGACTGCACCCTCAGTCCCTAGTGCAGTGACAGTAAATAAATTAATTTCTGGGAGAGGAATCTGGCTGGCAGAATAAATAAATGAGGAATAAGATGGAGAATAGAAGTTATGGTGCAGGTGGCTTTCTGGAAACAATAGGACAAATATCGTTGAGGGGAATATTAAGGATAGTGTGTTTGGGAGTGCAAAGTGCAAAATCCCATATGACAAGAAAGTCAATAGGTGGAAAAGTCCTAAGTGAATGGATCTGTGTGTTCATAGAGATAGCAGTATTTCTTTTGGTGGAGTATTTAATTGCTGAAGGTTCCATTCAGTGCTGCTCTGGATATTGTAGAGGTCTGTGCTATTGTGTAGCTATGGAAATTACAAACTGACATTTGGATCCGGGACGAGACTTCTAGTTTTGCCAGGTACATTTACCCTGACTTTTTTTACTAATTTGCAAGTTTTAGTTTAGTAAAGATTTTTACTAATTTGCAAGTTGTTAATACACAGCAGGATCTGTGGAATGGCAGGTGTCCAAGGCACTGTAGCCCACCACAAGCAATGGCATTTAGCTCAGGGCAGCTGTCCAAGCTGGCAGGCTCAGGCTTCCAGTGCTCCTCCTCTGATTGCACTCCTGGGATCAGCTAACACAAAGCCTCTGCTCTTCTGCAGAGTCAGGCATTGTGGATTTGTTCTCTCCTAAAGAATCTATCCCTGACACTTCCATTGGCCTCAAGAAAAACTGTGGATTCTATAAGTCAGATGGAAATGTATTGAAAAGCAAAGATGTTTCTAATATTCACACTGCTGGCCCAGAGGCAGGGATGTGCACTTGTAACATTGCAGGCACTGCACAGCTGAGAGACAGTGCAGCTCTTTATCCTCTTTTTCTGTCAGAGTCCAGATTAAATGTGACAGACCACATTTCTTGCTTGGATTCAGACCTTTATTAATTCTTATCTATATTACAGGCTAACAAGCCGAGAGTTCTACAGCACTTCTAAATAACAAAGTAAAAAATGGCCCCTATCTCTTTCTCTACAAGGCCTTTTAAGGATAAACTGTCCAATTATGAAATGACACCTAAATTATTTTTACTTTTAACCCAATAAACAACCACCATGGTCTGCAGTGTGGATTTTTCTACCCAGTTACAAAATACCACCCAGACCCCTGAAGAGGAAGGTGAAAAAGAAAGGACTAAGCCTACACTCTAAAACCTCCATCTTGCTTTACATATATTACTATATTCTGAAACCTTAAACTCTAAGTTTTCCACCCTGTGATATCACACACTTCTGTTCAAACTACACACTCATAATCCCAGTGCTATCACACAGTTTTGGGAGCCTCTTCCAAGGTCTCAGGTCAAATGCAGTGTTTGCCTGGGGGTCAGTGCCTGTCAGCACAGAAAGCCTGAAATTCCCAGTGCCCTGGGCTCCAACAAGGCAGAGTGTAAATGCCCAAGAAATAGAGTTTTATCAGGCTGCCTGTGAGGCTCCAAGACCTAGACAGGGGCACAGTGTGCCACTGAAACCTGTGAGGACACAACTGTAACCAAGGCCAGCGGGGTCCTCACAGGGGTTTCCTGAGCTGAGTTGTGGGGATGGAGAGGGATAAAACTGATGTTATGGGGATGGAGAGGGATAAAACTGACATTAGGAAAAAGGAAAGAACCTTGTTGGTGATCAAGGCACGTGGAGAAAAGCTGGACTGAAAGGCTGTAGCCACAACTGCATGGCTCAGTGATCTGAAATTTTATGTGGATATTTATGGATATTACAGGTGGAAAATATTATAAATCCATATGGATCTATATTTATTAAAAATATAATATCATACCATATCATATATATTATAATGTATAATTATAATGCAAATATTATAAATTATATTGATTTATTGATATTACAGGTGGAAAAGCAGCTAATTCCTTGTATTGCCCCAGTATATATAACACCACACAACTGTAACCAGTGAATGAATGAGCATTTTTTTAAAGTTGATCTCTGTGTTTCTGATCCTGGTCATTTTCTAGATTTATTTGGAGATTTATTTTTTTAATAGATTTATTTGGTACTTTGATTGCTCCCTGAAGTTACCCCCTGCTCTGCACTGTGTTGACCTGGCTGCCAGCATGCACTGCAAAAACCTGCCCACATTTTTGTAGAGGCTGGCACCAGTGTGCCAACCAGGGATACAGCAAACCCACATTTGGAACTGGGACCCAGCTTGTTGTTACCCCAAGTAAGCCTGAGCTTTCTGTTCCATATTAACACCAGGACTGGTACATCATCTGTGTAGTGGGTAGATGTGATGCCTGTTTCTCTGGTGCCAGAATGAAGAGTCAGACATGGATAAAAATGTTTTTATCTAGGTATTTAGTAAGGATCTTCAGGGTCAATTCATCAGGATGGAATGAAATGCACACACAGGGTAGATTGTGTATACAATTTTATAGACCTTGCAAATTAGCATATTTGACAAGGATTCCTCTAATGAGAAGCTTAAATTAACAGTGTGACATTTCCCTATTCTAATGTATTCCCCCCGGAGGGGATTAATCTTGCTTTACAGAATGTGTTCTGGAGAGAACCTTGGCTTCCCAAGACAGTGTAGGGTTTTCCAGCCTGCAGCTGTGAGGCCTTTAGGATGTTTGGTCTTCTGGCCTGGCAGAATATCAGGACTATGCTAAGATATCAGGCTTCAAGAATTACAAGTGTGTATGCTGAGAGTACTGAGAATACATAAATGATATATAAAAAGAGAAGGCAAAAAAATCATCATGGCATCAGATGGACCAGGGATTTCATGGACGAATATTACAACTTATTTTCAGCTTCCCTTGGCAAAAGCCAGTTGGAATAGAGATGCTGTCTTGGAATGGCAGGAGGGCTTGGCTGTGGTGTGGCAGTGACCCACTGCAGGACAGAACAGGGGGAGAAGCTGGTGGTATCCACACAGGTTTAATAAGGTGCCATGGTGACTGGAGGTTCTTCTGACTAAGGGCTTAGAGACTGGGTTTTCTAAGTCTTAGCCTAAGAGAATCTGTCATGAACTTTCTTTTTTAAAATCCGTAACCATTGTAAGATGCTTTTATTTTTTTTTTTTCCTGGAAACAAAATCTCTGCTGCATATAATTAAAAACTTGATCTGGCAATTGAAAACCAATTTTGGAAGAAAAAAACATGGAAAAGCATTTTGTAAAAATGACAGGGGTTCTCAGGAGGTTCATGAGCAGCCACTTCAAGTCTTCAAGGAAATTGTCACACAGCTGGTCAGTCCCTCTCAGTCACCTGTGAGAGAGAGGATTAGATAAGCAGAATTGCTCCTTCTGACCCCCAAAAATCTTTTCCATGATTCAACAAATCATTGTTGAAAGGAGCAGCAGAGGAGATGATAGCAATTCTCTCCTGTGGTTTAGATGGTGCCTGAGAACACAAACAGGGTACTGCTTCCCAATAAGAAAAAAATCAGAAAAATTGATCTCGATTTCTTCTGAATGTGAACATAGGCTAAAAGCCCAGGATTTGCCCTGGTTTGGTACTAAAGAACTATTCATTCCATTGAGCACTTGATTTCTCCTCACACACTGCGTATCTTCCTCTCCTAATTCATTGTTGCTTTTGATTCAGTGGGAAATCTTTCCCTTGAAAGTTTTGTGAGAAAGACTTTGGATAGTTTTGATAGTTTGACCTCCTCAACTATAATTACAGAGATGATAAACACATTTTTTGCAGGAAAGGAGACCAGAATTAGGCCTGAAGTCTGTCAGTAAAACAGCATATTCATATTTGCAAACACTGAATCTCTCCTCAGAGTTCTCTGCACTTTGGAAGATGTGGGCTAATGCTGGGCTGGGGCCTGCTTCTGCTCCCTGAGTGTCTCCAGACAGAGTCTAGAAAGTCTAGGAAGGGTTCCTGTCCTAAATGTGTTAATCTAGTCTTGCTGTAGCCACTCCAGCTGGGAACAGAACAGATAAAGAACATTTATTTCAGTGATAAGGAAGATTTTGAGGCCCTTTCTAGGCTTTCCCCATGGAAAGAAATTAAAATTTCTTCCTCTAGGAGCTAAGCTGTCTTCAGTATTTCTACAATATGGGAGATTGCACAGAGGACCTCTGGCAGAGCTTTTGGAACCTGCATTGGAGGACAGACAGGAAACATCACTAAAGTTCTTGTTAATTCACTGGAGTTGCTCCTCTGGGGGCAAGATTGGCCTGTGTGAATGGGCAGGGGCTACCAGAGTTCCTGGAGTGGGGAACTGTGGAATATCATGTCCCAGGCTCAGGAGTGGCAAGAGCACCAAAACTTCTGTCACACCAATCCCAGCCTGATGCAGATAGTTTGCTTTGGAAGGAATGGAGAATGTGATCATTTTCTGCAGCTGGGAGTTAAACCAGTTCAGGATTTCTGCTGCAGCTTGTTTGGAGGGGAAAAAAGAAAGGGCACAGGCCTCAGTCTGATGCTGGAACAGGGTTCAACTCCCCTGAAGTCAGCCTCTGGCTGGCTGTCTCTCTAGACTGGGCAGGAACAACATTCCAGCAGCTCCTGCTCTTCCACCTGGAAGACATCCTTCAGTGATGACAAAATTAGGCAGCATGGAAAGCTCAGAGCATCATTATTACCTTCTCACTCTTTACTGTAAATAGAGGTCATAAATATACAGCATCTCCAGCACAGGCACCAGCTCATAAAGACAGAATAACAGGTCACAGGGCTGTGGTTATGTGTTAGAGTAGATGTTATTCACCAAAATTATCTCAGACCTTCAGAGCAGTGGGAAAATACACCAAGGAACTTACAGGAACTGAACTGCAGCACCAGAACAGAGGCACCAGCCACTCTGAGTAAGAACAGGAAACTAATATTTTGCAAAACTGCTGAAGCTTCCTGTGGAAAACAGACTTTATTGTTTCCTGTGTTCAAGATCAAAGCATTGCACAGATTGAGAGGGAGAAAACCACCCTAATTTGGAGAGAGATAAATATCTATCTCTTCAGAAAGCACAGTACAGTGATGAGAGATAAGGAGAGCAGCTTGACAAATTCCTCCTCTTTCATTTCATGTACCCCATGGCAGTGATCTACCCTGGCTCATCTGTATTTTATACAGGAATCTATCATCAGGCTTTTCACCAGCTCCTGCCTTCCTCTCCCTAGCAAACAATCCCTATTTCCAAAACACTGAGAGTGTGGGAGGGAAGGGAGTCCCAACAGACATGAGGCTGTATTTCTGCATAGAGTCTCATCAGGTTCCTCAAAGTCAGGACAAAGCTAGAACAGATGAATTAGAATTCAGGAAATGGCCAGAGAATGAACCCTTGGGCTTTGTGGATTATTTTTTTTCCTAAGATTATACTAATAGAGAAGTATGGCTATTTTTCAGAACAGATTAAGACCATTTATTTCAGTGATAAAGAAGATTTTGGGAAACTTTCTAGACTTTTCCCTTGGGAATAAATGAAGATTTCCTCATCTGGGAGCTAAGATGTCTTCAGTATTTCTACATTATCAGTGAGGTGTGTAAAGAGAGAGAAAGCAAAGATTAATTTCAACTCTCAATCCTACACAGTAACACTTCATCAGTTTATAAATGTGAACTGAAGCTCTCATTGATATCTGTGAAGGCCAAAGGAAAATGCAGCCACAGAGCTGCTGAGAGCCCCAAACCTGCACTGTGGCTGCAGCATGTTTGTAGGATTTCATAGTCATCATGAGAGCACTGAAGTGTCTGGAACATTTTACTGTTAGCCATGAGCAAGGATTTAAGAATGCACCTTCTCACAGAATCAGATGAAATGTATGCTTAGAGTACCAGTTTATAAAGCCAAATGTGCAAAAAAGGGTTTTAACCACAGGTTGTGTTTTGGTGCGTGTGGAAAATCCCAGTCTGAGTGACTGGCTAGCAGAGTTTGAAGCAGGGAAAGAGTAATGAATGAGCTGTGAGCAGGGCTGGGCTGCAGCTCCCAGCCCTGCAGGCTCTGCTCCACCATGGTCCCACAGGACAGAGGAATTGCCTCGTTGCCTCTGTTTTCTCCCTCCTTGCACCTTGGTGAAAACAGGATTAAGGGTCAGTGGACTCGTACAGTCATAGCAGACAGATCTTAAAATAGGTGTCTTCTATCCACAGTCTTTAGTGCCTCAAACCCTGCTCTGAAGGGTAAAATTTTGTAAAAACTATTGGTACAAGAGGTGGAACATGGTGAAATATTTGTTTGCTTCCCCCTTTTGTCCCTGAATGCAGCCCCCTGTTCCCACTCTGCAGTGAGCTCTCTGCTGTAGGAGCACCATTTGCAGACTGCTGGTAAATGTGGACACCCTTAAGGTTCAGTGGTTTACCCACTGCCCCTCAGGACACAGGGAGGAAAAGGCATTTTTGCATTTGGTGGATCTGACCAGACGTTTGCAGAAAGAGCACAATGGGCCTGGGCTGTCTCCAGAACCACAGAATGGTTTGGGTTGGCAGGGACCTGTTCCAGCCCTGGGCAGGGACAGCTCCTGCTGGGCCAGGCTGCTCAAGTGCTCTCTCCAGCTGTCACACACGTCCCTGGCTGGTGCCAGGCCAAGGTGCCAGAGTCCAGTGAGCTGGCCCTGACAGGAGTGGGTTAGGGAGGGACATCCAGGCTGTGGATGTCCACCAGCCTTTTCAGATGCTCCAGGAATTCTGCCCGGCCACTCCGTGTCTCCCACACAACATAAATCAACAGAAGTAGCTTCTGCATCATCTGCTGGAGATGCTTTGGTTCTCTGAAGTTGTCCTGGCACAAGATCCCAATGATCAGGCAACTTCCTACTGGAATAATGGAGAAACCTGCAGTTTTTCAAGCATTTCAAACCATTTCCAAGTGGCTGTATGTTAAGACTGAAGGAATTGTGCAATCTGACCTAATGAAATGTGGAAATGTGGAAATGTGCGATCTGACCTAATGACTTCTTTTCTCCACTTGCAGAAGTTACTCCATCACCCTCAGTCTACAGGCTGACCTCTAAAGATGACCAGGATGTGGAAATGTGCCTTATCACAGATTACTCCCCTGAAAAGCTCACTGTTAACTCTGCTGAGCAGCACACATCTGCTGTCGTGGACGTGGCAACTCCAGAGAGCAGCAAGGAATCCAGCTACCTGTCCACCTACTGGGCCAGGAGAGATCAGCTGCACTGTGGTGCCAGTCACGAGGGCTTTGGAGAGCTGGAGGGAGAGGACCCTGAGAGTGGTAATGGCATTTCTGGGGCTGTGGGCAGGGCTGGAGGTGCTCTGGGTGTGAGCAGGGCTGGGCTGCAGCTCCCAGCCCTGCAGGCTCTGCTCCACCACGGTCCCACATGACAGAGGAATTGCCTCGTTGCCTCTGTTTCCTCTCTCCTTGCTCCTTGGAAATGGGATTAAGGGTCAGTGGACTGGTATAGTCATGTTAGAAAATTTTAGACTTTCTGTGCTGACAGGCACTGACTCCCAAGTAAACACTGCATTTGACCTGAGGCCTTGGAGAAAGCTTCCAAAATTGAGTGATAGCACTGGGATTATGGGTGTGTAGTTTGAATAGAAGTGTGTAATGTCACACAGAAGAAAACTTAAGAGTTTAAGGTTTTAGAATAACTATATTCTAAAACCTTAAACTGTATATAAACCTTAAAATATATATAAAGCAAGATGGACGTTTTAGGCTAGTTCTTCTTNAAGTTGGATGTTTTAGGCTAGTTCTTCTTCTTCACCTTCTTCTTCATGGGTCTAAGTAGTATTTTATAATTAGATAGTTATGTCCACATTACGGGCCATGAGTGGTTAGTTATTAAGTTAAAAGTAAAAATAATTTAGGTGTCAGTTCTTAATTGGATAGTTTATCCTTAAAAGGCCTTGTAGAGAAACAGACAGAGCCATTTTTTACTTTGTTAGCTAGGAGTGCTGTAGAACTCACTGCTTGTGAAACCATAAGATAAATAAGAATTAGTAAACATCTAAGTCCAAACATGAAATACCATCTCTCAAGCATTTAATGCCAACTCTAACAGAAAAAAAATAAAAACAACATTTAATGGTGCCTCGTGTGAGGAATGAACTCACAGCCTTCACAGTCATAGCAGAGATCTTAAAAACACACTGTGAAGGGATAGAAAGCTTGAAATTCCTTTGTCCCATGGGACACTGAAGTTTAATTAGATCATATTTTATGCTTACCCTGATAAAAGGAGAAAAGGGTGTTTATGGGAGGGTTTGGTGGCCAAAAACTCTAATTAGTCCTTCTAAGAAGAGATATAATTATAGACCTCTGAAGAAGTACATTTTTGTTATTAATCAAATTTATTGTTACCCTCTGCAGGTGCCAGTGCTGTCTGTGTCACAGGGCTGTCCCTACACTTCAGGACAGGTATGTAACACAGCATTTGTGGAGAAAATTTTGGCCTGACTAAAGTAGATTGTCTTCCCAAATTTTTGCTGGGAAGAATTCTTTTTGAACCAGCAAAAAGTCAGACAGAAAATGTCCAAAAGGGCCCCCACAGGCTTTAGGCATCAAGGCTGAAAGTGGTGGTGTTGATGCAGCCTTCCTGATCCAAGCTGATAATTTTATGCAGCGCAGCCAGAGCCCACATGCTCTGACTCACCCCAGAGTGGCTCCAGGTACTGCTGTGAGTCAGCACTGCTGCATTTCAGCCTCCGGGGGAGCTGGGTTATTTTGGGTGCACAAACACCCAATGAAACAGCGGCTGAGCAGGTGGTTTCTGTGCTCAGGGCTCACTGAAGCTGGGGCTCCCCCCAGCCAGCTCTGCCCCAGCTCGCTGGGGAGGGCTCAGGGCAGGGCTGCAGCCCAAGGATCTGCTCCTCTGCCACTTCAAAGAGCAAAGCCTGTGCCTGCCCTGCTCACAGAGCAGCTGTGCTCTTGCAAATCTTTCCAAAACACCCTTTCAGGAAAATACTCATCAGAAAACATGTCTGATTCCATCAGCCCTTCAGCTCTCTGAAAGGTTCTCAATGATAAACCTACAGTGACTTACCTCCTTCTCCAGGAGAGATCAATGTATTTTCAAATAGAAATGGCTTTGTAACTTCAGATTAATATAAAATTCAAATACAGTTGTGTTCTGTGATTTAAATCAAAATTGCTTTCCCCCTGCCCATCTTCAAAAAAAGTTAGAGAGGAAAGAGGGCTGCCTCCAGCATCCTGGGTTCACAATGCACAGTATTTAAAACCAGTTAGGTGGCTGGCAGACTGGCACATTGGATATTAAGTGCTTATTGAATGGAATGAATTCAAGTCTCTGAGTCCTACTCCCTATCTTGTTTCCTGCCCTGCCAGCTGAGTCCATCACACAACAGAGCAGCTTCCTTCAGTCTGTCTGGAACACGGGGATGTCTCAGTGCTCTTGTGACTCTCATCTTCTGTTTTTTTCCAGATGAACACTTGAACACACTGTCTTTATCACAGCTGGGCCTCAAAATAGTCTTAATGAAAGGAATGATTTTTAACGTGCTGATGACAATGCTTATGTGGAAGAAAAAAAAGGTGGGTATGCTTGGGGGGGGGTCTGAAAACATCTGTCAGAGAACATCTGGATTGGTTCTTCAGCTATGAATGCTCCTTGTCTCTGGAACAGCTGTTCATGCAGTCTATCCAGACTTCTTTTGTCTGCCAGCAGTAAAATCCCTCCATTCCTTTGGCCATACCATTCTCACCCACTGCTCAAGTGCTCTTCCTTGTCCATAAGAATTTTTTTTTTTCCTTTCAAGACATTTCTCCCTTCTATTTCTCCATCCATCCCTTCCCTTGCCTGCATTCATCCATCAGATTTCTTCTCTCACCTGTCCCCAGCTGGGAAAGTTTGATGCTTGTTGACTTTGATATAAATCCTAATAAATTAGTTTTTACCTAGTGTCTGTTTCTTCTCTTTCTCCTGCCTGGACACTTCAGCTCTACAATCGTGCAGCTGCTACTGTAACTCAAATAATGATTTAACACATCTTTGCTTTTGTTACAGGACTGAGAGTAACCAGGTGGTGCAGCCCTGAGGTACCAAAACCATCAGCTTTGAGAGCATCATGAGCAAGAGGGAGCAGAGGGATATTCCTTGTGCAAGGGACATCATTTGCTGTTCTTACAGATCACACCAGCCATTATATTTTAAATTGCCTTATTTGCATTGCTTTAAAGCTACTCAAAATAAAATATTTCCAGCATTCTGCCCTCCAGATGCCTGGGTCATTCACCATGCTGTGCCTCTTTTGCATGAAGCAGACTTTGCTGTAATTATACATTGCCAAGCAGCTCGAAGACTTCTGCCTGGAGCAGTGTTGTTTGTTAAAAACTGCAAGCTAAATGTCACCTGAATGGGAATTTTTCCTATTTTGGCAGCTTTAGGGTATTCATGTCTCTTAGGGTGAACCCCCAGAAACCTTTTCAGGTGCAAATTAAACGATTTTAAAAGCAAAGGGAGACTGACTCAGGATGCACTGTCCTGCCACCCTTTGCTAGACCAGAGCAAGATATCCCTTTTTTTTCCCTAGAGGATGAGCTGCAGGTCTCCCAGAAGTCCCAAATTCAGTGAAATTGTCTCTTCAATATCACAGGAAAAAAAAAAAATTATATTATTTTTTAAAGTCTAACTGACCAAAACAATTTAAACTGGCTTAGATTTGGGTTTGTGTTTAGTAAAAATACAAACCACTTTTGTCCTTTTTGTTTACCTCTAACAACCTGAGATCTCACAAGTTCTTTTTGTAACAATTGCATAAAAATATACTGAATTATTTACCTGTCCATGTGTGCCCACCTTGGAGCAGTGCTTGCCTGTGGCATCTGCATGCTGCTGATTCATGAACTGTACTGGCAAGATGTCTTGGCATTTCTTCAGCCTGTTATCAAACAGTTCTTACAAAAAAAATGAGAAACTTGTCTCTTGTATTTGTTGTTTGAGGCACTTGGGGTTGTGAAAAATGAGGTTCACTTTCTTAGAAAAATATATAAGTTTAATAAAAATTTAAAAAATAGACAATTAGGAGACAGACTAAAGCAAGGCTGGGTGCCAGCACACCCACTAACAAAAGCTTGTTCCTTAAGAGTATCAGCCTGTTGCATATTTATAAATTCACATTCAAAGCATGATTCAAACATCACTTTTGGGTACAATTTTCTTTGTTCAGTTTGAACTCCCCCCAGTCATTTTATCTGGTAAATCCATCTGCGGTGGCTCCATTCTGTCTGATAGCACAGGACCCATAAATTCTTCTCCCGAGGTTGTGGTCATCTTCATTTGGATAGGATACTTNGAACAAAGTCCTTCTGTAGGACATCTGTGCCGTGTCCCTGTGAGGACAGGGGGGAGAGAGAAGGAGGGAGCCCCTCTGCCCCAAGGAGAGATTCTGTGCTGGGTGGGGACAACAAAAGCATGGCTTGGCCACAGAGAGGGACTGCTCACAGCTCCAGTGTCCTGGAGGCAGATTGCTGCTGCTGTGGGGTGCACAGGACCCTGAGGTGTCCTGTCCCCATGTCCCCCACTCCTGAGTGTCACAGCAGCACAGGGCACCTGTGACACCAATTGCAGTGGTGACACCAATGGACCCCCTTTGCCTGCAGGTTCTGCCAGGCCCTGGCAAGTCTGGAAGGGAAATGTTCTCCTTTCATGACATCAATTCCTCCAACATCTTCTGATGCCACAGTGATGCCTTTCTGGGACTACCTAAAAACAGAGGCCAGACAGAATTAAGGGAATAAAAAGCAGTTCTATTTATTAAAGGGCTTTCAGGTACATTTTGGGCAGGCAAACCCCCCAGGGGCTACACCCAAAAATGGACCACGGGTTTCACACTTTGGTAAGTTTGGTCCATTTGTATATTGGGGCTTAATCTTCCAGTTACAGCTTCAGGTAATGAAGTCACCCCCAGTTTGCTCCCCCAACTCACTTTTGTTTACATCTCTCAGGGCCTGAGGCAGTGAGGTGTCCTTGATTCCCAGGCCTGGAGAGGAATTGTTGTGTCTGGTCAGAATGGGAAAGCAGCAGCTCACACTGTGTGTGGAGTTTAATTATACACTAACGAATTGCAGGATTACAAATACATGAAAAATACAAAAGCTAAAATCCTAAGGCATCACCAAAGGTTCCTCTGTGGGGGAGAAATGAGAAGTATGCTCTGACAGAAACACAGTCTCCTAGCAAAGCTTGAACCTTGCCTGTGCCTCCCACCCATTCCCAAAGTGACAGGAAAAGCCTCTCAGGACCAGTGAGGGCTGTCCCTCACCCAGCTGGGCTCACAGCCTGCACAAGGAGTTGGTTTTGGTTTCAAACACTTTTAACCAAAATCCTGGTGCTTCCTGTGGGAGGACCATGCCAGGATCTGACCCCACACTGCTGAGCAACACAACAAAGCCTCCCTGGCGTCCTGCCTTGGTCCTGCACCTGAGCAGGTGACCGGCCACAGGGTGACAGAGTTACTGACCCCTCCTGACAAAGAACAACCTTAAACCTTCCCTGTCTGATGCCCTGATTATTTTACAGCTGTTCAGGGACTTGTTCTCGTCTCTCCCTTGACACAACCATCATTCTCCTGTCTCTCCAGCTGTGGGAAGCCTGTGGCTCCTTAACTGCTGGATTGCAGACAGCTCTTGCCTGCATTCCACTCATGATGAAATCTGCCCTGTCACTGGGAAACAGCCTGAAGAAGCTGCCTAAACCATATATGAACCATAAAGCAAGTCGTAAGTCATTGCATTTCACAGATTTTCAACCAATTAACCTCATTCTAGAAACTTTCAGGGATGTGGAAGTAAACTTTCCATACTCATTTACCATTAGTATCACTTTTTGAAATTGATTAACAATAGTATATTTTTTATGTTGCTGTTCAAACTTACTCCCAGATGAAAGGGCAGGAGTTAAGGACTGTGCTGCCTCCGTTTCCACATCTGAGTCTTTCCTCTTCCAGTTTAAACTGACCCCAGTGACAGGATTTGCCAAGTGAGAGATGAGTTAAATGTTTTGACTAAAATGGCTCCTGGCAAGTGACCTGCAAAGCACTGAATTTGCAAGGTCTACTTCAAAGACACTATCCAGATATCAGGCTGCCAATCTCCCACCACCACAACCTGCACCCCCTTCCCTGCATTTTCTTGTTTATTTCGAGATACAAAAACCACAGAGCAAAGCAAAGCCAGGAAACAACAGCAGGACAGGAGGTGGAAAGGGGCTGGTGGCCCAGGTGGGGCAGGAAGAGGCCACAGCACAAGTTCCATGACGCCACAATCGAGATCTGGGTCACCACTGATGCTCCTCTACCCCCGACCACAAAAACCACTTCCTCTGGAAAGTGCAGCACAAAGGGGGTGGAGGTGGCACGTGGCAGGGAGGGGAGAAGCTGTGGAAAAGAACAGCAGACGTTAGACCACAAGCCAAAGTGGAATGAGGTCAAGTCATCCTCCCCTCCCACCCCTCACCACAGCCTGCACTTGGGGGGTTGTTTTGGGCACAGCAGGAAGGACTGAGCTATGTATAGAGTGGGCAGGGAAAGGAGGAATACACTATAAAGGGTGGTGGGGAGAGCTCTTAGAATTGTGTCAGATTTCTGATTTGCTGATAGGTCTCTGCACCCTTTTTACAGATTGAATCTGTGCAGAAAAATCCTTCCACTTCTCCTGACGCAGGTGAGAAGGAGGGATGAAAAAGCAGGCCAGAGTCCTCTCATACTGTAAGGGAATGAGGTTTTCATGGTCCACCTTTAGCATCCTCTCTCCTGTCACCTCCTGTGGGTACAAGATGAATTTGGAGAAAATATCCCTCCCAATATTTGTCACCTCTCATCAAACACGGTCCTGTGCACAAACCATCCTCTCTCATTTTCCTCCTCCTTGTGTGACCAGGGGCCCAAGTGTGGACTTTGCAAGGACCAGAGCTTGAAGGTGTCGGTGGATCTGTTGAAGTTTATTCCAATGCAGGAGGAGCTGTGATAGGACTTGGAAGGGACTTTAAAAAACATCCAGTGCCATCCCTGCCATGGACAGGGACACCTTCCACTGTCCCAGGCTGCTCCAAGCCCCATCCAGCCTGGCCTTGGGCACTGCCAGGGATCCAGGGGCAGCCACAGCTGCTCTGGGCACCCTGTGCCAGGGCCTGCCCACCCTCCCAGGGAACAATTCCTGCCCAATTTCCCATCTAACACTGCCCTCTGGCAGTTTGAAACCATTCTACCTTGCCCTGTCACTACTTTGCGAGAAGTCCCTCTGCAATTCTACTTTCGCTCAAGAATTCCACAGTGGAGCTAATAATGACTAAAGGAATTGTAAGCAGATAAGAAGCAGGGAAAAGGA
>VYXD01005566.1:152931-164244 GCA_013397195.1 Hylia prasina | reverse complement strand
AAGGATAAAAAGAAAAAAGATTTTAAAAAAAAGGATAAAAAATCAAGAAAAAAAGGATTAAAAAATCAAGGATAAAAAATAAAGGATAAAATAATAAAGGATAAAGAATAAAGGATAAAATAAAGGATAAAAAAATAAGATTAAAAAGGCATAAAAATAGAGGAAAAACATTAAAGGATTAAAAAAAGGATAAAAAATGAAGGATTGTTGCTGTTTTTAGGGAATGCTGTTGTGGTGTGCAGTGGAGGCCAGGGAAGAGCATTTAATCTTTTAAACCTGGTAACTCTCAGCAGCAACTTAGTCAAGTCTTCCAAAGGTATTTTTGTGCCTGCTCCTCGTTAGAAAACTGCCAGGAACTTATTCCAGAGGCTGGAATCCCTTTTGGGGAATTCCACTCCGAAAATAAAGAATTTTTTCCTCTGGTGCCTCCTGTGTGTGATGGCAACAGTAAAAAATGGGTCCCAAAACATTTACCTTGTTCATAGGAACCCAAATTCCAACCCATAATTCACCTACACTTTCTTTTTAAAACCCGTTAGGCAAACAAGCCTACTCTGATTGCAATAAATTTTCTGTATTCACTGCTACCTGAAATGATTCTTAAATCAAACCAGTTCTTCTGGATTTGTTTGATATCAGGAAATTACAGTGAGATGAAGCAGCTGCACGTGGAGAAGGAACTGCTGGGTCAGGAGCAGCTGCAGTGGCAAAGCAGCAGTGCCAGACAGATGTTCTGATGTACAGACAGATGTTCTGATGTACAGACAGATGTTCTGATGTTCAGATACTGGTTGGGAGTTCTCAGAATGTTCAGGGCATCAATCACTCTCTTCAGCAGGCAGCTGACAGGGTTAGGAATCCTCTGCTGGCATCTCCCCACGTGCAAAAAAAAAAAAAAAAAGGCCTTTTAATACTGAAAAGCAGAATTGCCAAACTGCTTGTGAGGGAAAATAGAGCGTGGGGAGCAAAAGGGAACTCGATTTGGGGAGGGAAATTCTGTTTGCTCCTCACCAGCAGCTGCAGCCTGAACTCTGTGAGCAATCAGCCAGGCCAGAGGATTGCAAGCTGAAGGGCAGGGTGAGATGAGATGCTGGGATTTGGGGATATTGGGAAGGAGTTGTTCCCTGTGAGGCCCTGGCACAGATTCCCAGCGAAGCTGTGGCTGCCCCTGTGGATCCCTGGGAGTTTTCCAGGTCAGGCTGGATGGGCTTGGAGCAGCCTGGGACACTGGGAGGTGTCCCTGGGGGTGGAACGGGACGATCCTTAGTGTCCTTCCCCACCCAAACCCACCCAAAGCACCCCCTGGGTCTGTGCCATCTGCCCCTGGATGGTTTTGGTCAACACCTTTGTGTGTGAGCTCAGCTCAGGTGGGCTCAGAGCCCTTTGCAGGTGCTAAAACAGACACTGCAGAGGAGGGGAGGCAAAGCTGAGCATCTTCTCCACGGCTGAAATATTTATGCAGCCAGCATTTGCAGCTACCAGCTGCAAGGGTGTCTGCAAATATCAGCCAGGGGCTGAGCAGAAATGAGTATAAATAACCAGCAGGGCTGCCTTGCAAATCCAGGTCTGTGCTGAACGTGCACGGTGGGGATTCAGGGTGAGCACGGGGCACTGCGTTGCCAATCAGCTCACGTGTGATGCTGCTGCCTCCAGATGCTGGAAGAGCTTCTCCTGTTTTCTCCCAGTTTGTTTCAAGGGGTTTTTATGACTTCTGTGAGGCTCTTTCTGTTAAGTAGATCAACTCGCTGAAAACTCTGCTTTCACGAACTTGAGCAGGTCTGTCTGGACAGATCTGTTTCGTCACGGATGACAAAATGAAACGGGTTAATTTAAACCTACACATTAGGTTGGATTCACTGTATCTGTCAGAAAAAGCAAAAATCAGAGTATTCTCAGCATCATTGGTGCCTAGAGAGACCAGAGAATCCGTAATTTGCACGAACCAAATACCCAGACTATTCCTTTTTCTCCTGGAGCTGCTTAACACAGTTGCAGAGTCTGAATCTTTATTACTTTTGAACAAAGCCAGTGTTTTATTTAGATTGCCAACTTGTCAGATTTTAATAGCATAATCTATGTAGCCGAAAGTATGAAACTGTAGAAATAGAGTCCTTTATCTGCTTTCATATTCTAATTCCTATGAGCCTTTTTGTAATAACCACAATCCAGGAGGTTCCTGAAATACATTTATTGGCAAGGCATGTCAGAATGCTCACTTTGAAAGGGCCCCAGAGACATCTCCAACCCAAAAAATGTCATTTTCCCCTGGATTCTCCTTTTCCTTGGCACTGCAGCTCCTCGGGGACTCAGGCTGCAGCACATCCACGACTCCACGCAGAATCCCCTTCCCCTCTGCCCCCCAGCAGGGCCAGGGGTGCTCAGGGAAGCTGGAGCTCCCGTGGGCTGACAGCTGGGAAAGGTCACCCAGTTCAACCAATCCAGGTGGTTTCCATTTCCCCACAACCTGGGGAAGAACCCAGCAGAGCTCCCCAGGTGAAGCCAGGGTGAAGCACTCCAGGATTCACCAGAGCTGTCACTGCTGCTCAGAGGAAATGGAGGCTGGATGGGTGCCTGGCCAAAAAATGTGGTGTTTTGTTTTGTTTTGGTTTGGTTTTTTTCTTGTGGCAAAACCCGCAGGGCTTTCACAGCCCCGTGAAATGAGCTCACATCTGATCCATCCAAACCTGAGCTCCTCTGAGGAAAGTTTATCTGAGAGCTGCTCTCGGTGGGGAGGGGAGGAACATCAAACCCCTCCAGGTGTCTGCGGGCTGCAAAGGATGAAACGTGGTGCTTCCCTCCTCGTGAACACTTTGGTGACGTTGCTTGATCTGGTTTGATCACTCCGTGGGTTTGATCCTGGCAAACTCCTTAAAACGGGATGTTTTTAAGAGGCTTTAAACCATGCAGGACCTAGGAAAAGATAGTCAGGCTCTAAGCAGGGCTCAAAATGTCCTGATCATCAGCACAGTTCTACCAGTAATTAGTTAGGGTTTAATGCAAAAAGGGAAAGGCATTCCAGGAAAAAAAAAAAAAAGGAATTTTTTATCGATGAAAAGATTTGATAAATTCTAAACTTTGATGTGTTTGGTGATAAAAGCACCAAGGCTGTGGGTTTGACAATTCATTCAAGAGTTGGAGTCGGATCCTTGGGGTTGCTTCCAACCTAGAATATCCTGTGATTCTGTGATTCTGTGATTCTGTGATTCTGTGATTCTGTATTTGACATCCCTCTGATACATTTAAAGAAGGAGAAACCACCACACAAACACTGAAATAAGCACGGAAAAGGAGGATTAATCCTACTTAATTAATTCCACTTCAGCCAGGGATCACTCTCCAGACAGACCTGAAGGTTCCCACCTGCTTCCACGTCCAGCTAACGTGTTCATCTGTCTTTTGTTTTACTTGTGCTGTTTTTTATCCTAAAGGCAATTTCCCCTCTCTTCTCCGCTCCATGAGGTGACGATGGAGGATTCCAGAACCCCTCAGCCTGCTGGTGGCTCAGCTGGAGGTGCTGAGCTCCCTCAGCCTCCGGCTGTGACTCTGCCCAAGCCCCGTCCCAGCCCAGTTCTGGCTCTGCACAGAGGATTCCCCTTCCCCGTGCCCGTGCAGAGGAGATTCCCTCAGGGCTGCTCCAGCCTGGCTCCCCTCAGCTCCCTGGACGGAGATTTATGGGCTCCCTCCCCTAAGAAACACCCAGGGCTTTGCTGCTGCCCCAGCCCTGGGGGGGAATTGCAGAATTCCCCATTCTGCCCCTGTCCCTGCACTGGAATGGAAGCCAGCCCCGTTTTGGGGTTAATACCTAAATTTTCTCTGCTCCTGACCCCATTCTCGTTGCCAGCAGGCCACTTTTACCTTGTTCTCCTTTTATTCATGTTCCTGAAAGGCCTTTCACTCCTTGATATCTTTGGCACAGCCTAACTGAGCTCGGCTTTCGAGCAGCTTTCCACTCTCAGAGCTCTTTTTCCAACCCGTCAGGTTGGAGCTCTTCCCTTTCATTCCCCCAGGCCTGGCTGCACATTCCAGGTGGATTTGACACCTTTGGATGAAGGAATTTAAGCCCGGGCTGCATTTCTATTCCTGAGCCTGTCATTCCAAGCTGATTACACCACCAGCTCCCTCTCTTCCCAGACTGAGCTCCTTCAGATTAAAAAGTTTTACCTCTTTAGCTGGTTTTTTTTCTGTTTAAATGACGCTGGTGATTGACAAGCCTGGTTTCCCAGCGCCATCCGTCCAACAATCAAAACCCACTGTACAAATCCAGCAACCAAAATCCACTGTACAAATCCAGCAATCAAAACTGTAAAATAAAATATCCTGGCCTCCTCTTCCTCCACGTGACAGTTGTTGATCACTCTAAACAGCAAAACAATTTCTGGCTCTGTTTTATTCTGACAAAATAATTATCTAAATCACTAAGAATGTCCAGCTTTAATTTAGATTTCTTGGTATTCCCAATCCTTCCAAAACAGAGCCTTCCCTACCATCCCACTGATTTATTTTCCTGTGCTTTCCACCACCTACCTAAAATGAAATTTTTGTGGTTTTTTTTTTTATTTGATGGTCCATCCCTCATTTTCTCTCTCACTGGAGACAACGTGGGGAATTCCTCTGGTTTCTAGGGAATTGGAAGAGCTGGAAGTGACATCATCTGTTCCACAATTCTCTGTGTCCACATCCTGCAGAAAGCTAGTGGAAATGCAGCAGAAGGAGGAATATTTAGGGGGAATTTCCTCATGGAAAGGGTGGCCAGGCCTTGGCAGGGGCTGCCCGGGGAAGTTTGGAGTGCCCATCCCTGGACATGTCCAAGGAATGCCTGGATGTGGCACCCAGTGCTGGGGACAAGGTGGGGATCACTCACAGCTTGGACTGGATGATCCAGGAGGTGTTTTCCCACTAAATTATCCTTGAATGACCGATGATGTCATCTGAAACGTCATCATTTAAATCTGAATGGCAGATTACTCACAACGGATCCGCTGGAATTCACCCCTTCACCATGGAGCAAAAGCCACTGTGCAATTCCCTGGGCACTCCCTGGGCAATTCCCTGGGCATTCCCTGTGCAATTCCCTGGGCATTCCTGCTGCAAGCAGGTGAGTTTTGTGACGAAAGAATAAAAAATAAAACATCCCTGAATCCCCAGTTCCACTGATGGGAACAAACTCCCTCCCCACGTCCCTTCACGCTCATCATCATCCTGATTTTCCCCGATGTGCATTTGATTCCTCCAAGGGAACCTGCAAAGGTCAGGAAGCACTTCTGGCTGTGCCTGTGCTGGGAGACACTTTCCTGTCACATCGAGCTGACACCTCGATGGGCAGCAGATGTCTGACACCATCCTGGGACATATGGGATCCTTCCTGTGCCAGCCCAAATCATCCCAGGCCCTGGGAGAGAGAGAAAAGAAGCAGGAACAGCACAGGGAGGGAAAACACCCTCAGCAACCCCCTGCCTTTGTTGAGACTGGCTGAAGTGAATTATTTCAGCCGGAGATTCAGCCAGATTTGCAACCCAGGGGAAAAAAAAACAAAACAAAACAAAACAAAAATCCTTATTTTGAGCTCAGCACCTTCTGTTATTCCTTTACTCTGCCAGGATTTTGGCAGAGAGCCACGAGGGCTGAAACTCTACAAGGAATAGAAACGTGAAGCCCAATCAGAGGTAAACTCCAAACCAGGGAGCCAAAGGCACAGCCCTTAGCTCAGGTATCCAGGTGTTCCTGCAGGGCATCCTGCTGGAAACGCTGGGTGAATGGCACAGCCAAGTCCCACCCTGAACTCGTCAGACATTTAAGGAATCCTGAAGGGGCTCGAGCAAAGGCAGGAAAGCTCTGCTGAAACATGAAACAAAAGCGAATTCCTTGCAGCCAAGCAAGTGAAAATACACTTGGATCTATATATATATAGCTTTTATTAAAGTTTTTAGGTTTCACCAGAAAAATAAACCTAATTTTCCAGGTGTTTTATCCCCATCAGTTGGATTCTGCTGCAGCCGATGTGAAAACATAACAGAGCACTCAGAGGGTGCTCAGAGGTCAGAAGTAAAATTCTTCTTCTTCCCCTTCTTTTGTGGGTTTTTCTGGCAGGAAAACAAGCAGAGCGTAAACTGCAGGCTGCAAACACAAGCTGCTCCTGGGCAAGGACAAAGAAGGAAAAGCAGATGGTTTCTTTTTAACGTCCTGTGAAAGTTTTCTTGAGCACGAGCAGCTTTCTTCTCCTCTCCAGATGGCAATGCCCACGTGGGAATGGCCTGACTGTACCTGATTTTATCGGATTTTATCATTCCAGGAGCCTCATCAGCCCCCCGTGCCATAAAAAGGCACATTATCCCCAAAGAGGATTCACAACACAGCTACTGAAAAGATTTCTGTTGTCGATTTGGAAATGGGAAAAGAGGGAGGATGGGAGAAAAATAAATAACTGTGGCTGCAGAGGCACCAGTGGCAGAACTTTGGTGACTTTTGTACATCAGTGAGGGGAGCTCTCCCTGCCATCCTTGCTCTGTTCCCTCCTGTCTGGGCATCAGGTGTGAAAATAAATCGAGTTTGGGAGGAAAATCTCTGTTCCTTGTGTGCTCAGGCCGTGCTGACCCCGAGGAGCTGCACTGCCAGAGTGGGGTGGCAAAAACAACACCAGTAGGAGCAAGAGAGAACTGTGAGAACCCTAAATCGGAGTGAAGCTGTAAATTCCCACTCTGGAAACCAGTTTGTCTGGTCCAAAACACTTTGGAAACCAGTTTGTCTGGTCCAAAACTCTTCGAGGACTGAACGCTCTTCCTAATTCTTTCAATTTGCCCCTTCCAGTGGGTTTTTCTGAGGGAGGTGAGGCAGGGAAGGCAGCGCGGAAATGGCTGGAATTTCTTCACCAGTATCAGATTGAAACCCGGGCACTGAGGTGAAAGCTGCACTCGGCTCCCTACCCTGCCCTTTTGAACACCAAAAATGCAAAATTCAGGAATTCCTGCCCATCAGGCCATTGGCTTTGCCAGGAAACCCTTCTCTGGGTTTCTTACTCGAGCTCTTCCCTCGTGGTTTTTATTTTCTGTTGTTTCTTCACTCCAAACCGTTCCTTTTACACCCAAAACTGAACCAGTACCAGGCAGCCTCTGGTTCATTTAAACTTTCCTTGAGAGCTGTAAAAATCCAGGATTTGCCCAAATTTAAGGGCCAACAAACCATTCCTCTCTCTGCAAGCCGTTTTCAGGAGTTTCAACCACTGCTTGCACTTTATCCTCTGGATGTTTAATCTATACTCTTTTAAAGCCAATATTTTTAAAGAGAAATGGCATTAGGATAATAACATCACTTCCTAATCAAATATTAATGCTTTTCTAAATGTTTATTATGTTGTTAAATTAAATTATTTCCGTGCATGGGCGGAACAGAGGACTCCCACTTTCTGCAAAGAAAATGGCATTAAATCAAATATTTGGCCATTTAGCAACAGTTTCTTTGTTTTCTCTTCCCTTTTAATTTCCTACAATCGAGAGAAAAACCACAGGGAAAAAAAGATAATTATGAGAAATTATGTATTCTCCTAATTTATTAAGAGCTGTATTTAAACACGGTGTATCAGAGACAAGCCACACAATCATTTCACAGGTGCAGTGCTAATAAAATAAAAAACCCAAGAGTTTCCTCTGGCTCTAAGAGCCTCCCTGGATATTTCCCAGCAATGGTTGGGATTTGCTCCTTGTCAGAGCACGTCTCCATAAATCCCGTCAGCCTTTAAGGGTGAAACCATCAGCTCTGGATAATCCCCTGCTGCAGGCACAAAACTTTGTGACAAATGCAGCCTCTCGTGGAATGGGCGATTCAAAATGATGATCCCTCCGTGGCTGCAGGCCCAGCTGATGGGCTTTATATATATAAATATATATTTAAAGCATTTTTACTACTCTAAAACGCTGCCATGAGTTGTTTGGAGCTGCCTTTATTCGGAGAATCTCAAAGAAGTTTCAGCATCAATTAGAACAGAGAGGAGCAGCTGAAATTGTTGAGATCGTGGTACTGAGGGCTCCTGAAAATCCTTTTGTTCTACAAAACAACCCTGAAAATAATAAACAGGGACAGAGACACAACAGAAGCCAGAAGATGAGCAAGACAGCGGAGGAAAATCACCTTGAGTTTATTTCTCTCTCTCATTATTTGTATTTTCTTCCATTTGGGAGACTGATTGCTCTGAAAATTCAAACCAGTCCCCAGCTTCTTTATCAAAATTGCCTTCAGAGCTACAAAAGTTCACAGAGAGCTGCTAAGATAAAGTTGTCTGGAAGTTGTTATTCCCCAGCACAAAGCACTGCCTGTAGCTCTGACAACAACCCAGGAGAATCCTGGTTCAGGTGGAGAGCAGGGAATGCCAACACTGACAACAATCCAGGAGAATCCTGGTTCAGATGGAGAGCAGGGAATGCCAGCACTGACAACAACCCAGGAGAATCCTGGTTCAGATGGAAAAGAGGAAATGCCAGCACTGACAACAATCCAGGAGAATCCTGGTTCAGATGGAAAAGAGGAAATGCCAGCACTGACAACAATCCAGGAGAATTCCTGGTTTAGATGGAAAAGAGGAAATGCCAGCCTGAGTTTGCAGGTTTGGCACCTGATGGGTGGCTCTGAGATCTTCCCAAATTCTGCAGGGCCAAAGTCCTGGTGCAGGTGGGTAAAAACCTCTTTTTGGAGGATTATTAACAAAACCTGTCCCCTCTGAGGCCATGCCTGAACCTGCCGAGTGTCCTTGGACACAATTTGCTTGGTTTTCTCAGCTGCTTTGGAGAGTCCTTTCCTGATTTCTGGAGTTCTGAGCCCTTTATGCAACGCCCTGTTTGTATCCTCCCAGCAATCTTTCCTGTCAGGAAAAGCAGCTGACTTTCAAGATTTTAAAATTTCTTTTCCCACAAAGCACTCCGTGTGTGTGTCCTAGGATCAGGGAATGGCTTAAAGGGAATTGAAGGATCATCCATCCCACCCCTGCCACGGCAGGGACCCCTCCTGCTGTCCCAGGGTGTTCCAAACCCATCCAACCTGGCCTTGGGCACTTCCAGGGATCCAGGGGCAGCCACAGCTGCTCTGGGAATTCCATCCCAGCCCCTCCCCCCCCTCACAGGGAGGAATTCCTCCCCACATCCCATCCAGCCCTGCCCTGTGGCACTTCGAAGCCATTCCCCTGGTGCTGGCAACCCTCTGTAGTGCATTCCCAACTCCCAGCCTGGCTTTCCCAGGATTTTCCTGCCCCGGGCTGTGGCAGTTCCTGCAGGAGAGTGTCCCATTCCCACATCCCCGAAAATCAGGCAAATATCTGACTGATGGATCAGGGTTAACTCCAGAGGGAACCCTTTGGAAGGGACAAATGTGGAAACAAAGGCTGAAATTTCTCAGCCCTGGCTGGGAGTCACTTGGAATGAAAAGCTGATTCCAGCCCGGGAGGAAAACTCTGGATTTCAATCGAGTGTGGCAGATCAAGAGCAATAAATGAGCACTTAAGGTGAGGGGTATTTATCTCCCTGCTGCAGGTTTATAAGGGATAAGTGAAACTGCCCAGTGCAAAATAAAAATCAACTCTAGCTTTGATCCAGATCTCAGCAAATCCCGGCAGAAAAACCTGAATAAACCTGAAATAATGCAAGCCAGAATATTATTTTAGTAAAACAAGCCATGCTGTTAGAAAGCTTTGGAAGGGTCTATTATTATTATTATTACTATTATTATTATGATAATTAAGCATTTTTGCTGTTAAAGCAGTGCCTGGTTTACCCCAGCATAATTAAACCAAAACTTCCCTCAGAGCCATCAGGAGCTGGGAGCTCTCTGGTGGCATTTTGCTCTGCAGCTGTCCTGCAGGGAATGCTCCCAACTCCAGCGCTGAAACAAGAGCTCAGAAATGATTTGATGAAGGCATTTATTGCTGCCATAAAAATCCGGAGCTCCCTTTTGTTCAGAGCACATCTTCATCTTCAATGAACACATTTTGTTCTAGTGAGTGGCAGACAACGTTTGTGGCTGATGGGACTCTTTTTTCCCCCCCCCTTCTATTTTCAAAGTGTTGAGCTCGATTTCCGATATTATTGTTGCCAACATTGATTTTAAAAAGGAGGAAATGAAGTGAAGTGAGTTCAGGTGGATGTTTTCTCACCAATTCAACGTCCCGGATCGAGCGTTGTGTGTAATTTATATGTGTGATGTTCTGAAGAAAGCATTGCCTGTCTCCATATAAATAATTTATACTTTTTAATATTTCAGCACAACCAGTGGAGCCGTTGTTGCTTTGGAAAAAAAAAAAAATAATAAAAAAATTCCCTGTCCAAGCAGCAAAACGTTCCTCAATTCAACACATAGAAAGGATTTTAATAATTGTGTGTAGTAGAGGGTGATGCTGAAAACAACAAAATACATCTCTCAGATGGGAACTTGTGCAAAACACTTGCAGGAGGGGGTTTTAATTATTAACCAGCAAGGGAAAAGTTGGTGAAACATCGGGAAACAAGTGAAAAAAACCAAATTCCAGTGGGAATTTTCAGATATTTATCTGCATTTATTATTACCCAGGTATTGCTGCAGGCTAGAGATTTTTATTTTCAATATAAATTGTGCTCAGTTTACATCTTTCAGTGTGGGACATCCTTCAGGACCTTTGCCTTTCTGTCCTGGAAATATTCAGGAAATTTGCTGTGTCCAAGTGTTTAAATTCAGTTTGCAGGTGTAAAGAGCAGGTGTAAAAAATATTGTTTGCAGAATGTGCCTGCTCAAACTAAAGCAAAGGGAAGGGGATCTAAATTCAGAGAATGCAGGTGCCACAGAGGGCAAATTTGGATTTCTTGGCTGGGAAATTTGTGCCATCACTTCTGGTCCTGGTTCCCTCTGACCCACAGATTTGGGTGGGTGCCATCACTTGTGCCCCACAGATCTGTTGTTGTGCCATCACTTGTGCTCCTGGTGCCTTGTGCTCCACAGATTTGGGTTTGTGCCATCATTCCTGATCTTGGTGCCCTCTGAACCACAGATCCGGTCTGTGCCATCACTTGTGACCCACAGACCTGGGTTTGTGCCATCAGTTGTGACCCACAGATTTGGGTTTGTGCGACCATTTGTGATCCTGGTGTCCCCTGACCTACAGATCCGGGCTGTGCCATCACAGACCTGGGTTTGTGCCATCATTCCTGATCTTGGTGCCATCCCCTGTGCCCCACAGACCGGGCTGTGCCATCCCCTGTGCCCCACAGACCGGGCTGTGCCATCCCCTGTGCCCCACTGATGGGGCTGTGCCATCCCCTGTGCCCCACAGATCCGGCTGTGCCATCCCCTGTGCCCCACAGA
>VYXD01005566.1:117636-152433 GCA_013397195.1 Hylia prasina | reverse complement strand
TATTATTAAGCATTTTTGCTGTTAAAGCAATTAATAAATCCATTTAAACCTTCTGGTACGGAGTCCATGAGTCCTGTTTCACCGCTCTCTCTCATCACCACCACACGCCGACGCTCCGGGCGCTTTGCTCCTGCCTGCAGCTCCCCACAGCCCCAATTCCTGCGATCCACCTTCTGCTGAAACACGGGAACTGAACCTCCAGGGCTGGGCAGGGGGAGGGCAAACCCAAGGGATTCCCCTGGAACTGCCCCCTGTGTCTGCTGGGGAAGGGGGGCTGCTGCAGGAAAACTGGGGGTGGCTGCGAGAGGACAAGAATTTCCCATCGTTTCCTTGACCCTGCGTGTGTAAAATTTGACCCCTTGTGTTTAAAATTATACCCACACATTTAATTTTTGGTACAGCTGAAGTATAGGGTAATAAGAATGGAAGAAAGCAAACAAGTGATGTTTTTGTTGTTGCTGCTGCTCTTTTGATGCACTATAAAAAAAAAAAATTACATCTCTGAGATCAAGTCAGGTTTGGGTACCAGGTTTTGTTTTGGTTTTGCTTTTTTTTCCCTCAATAAAGATGTTCAGGAAGTTCTTTAAATAAGGAATCTGGGTTGTAGATTTGTCGTGCAGATTTCCCAGCCAGCAATTAAAGCTCAGCGTTTACAGGCACTTAGATGAAGCAGATGTATTCCTGGCAAGGGAAAAGCCACAGATTTTGAAGGATGCTGACAGCCCTTTATCTTCAGACAGGAAAAAGCCTGCTTAGGAAGCCCTGCAGTAAGTAAATTATTTAGCTCATCATGTGTTACTTAGCAATTCTGTTATTTGATTGTTGAGGACTTAGTAAAAGAGTGAGAAAACCCAATTTGTCTTCAGCAGAAGCGAAAGCAACGTTTCCCAGGGAAGGAGATCAAGTTTGTAAGAGCCACACGAAGTGTTTTCATCTCTTATCCTAATTCAAACCAAATTACTGGAGGGTTTTTTTCCCTCTCCTAATGGCAGTAGATCTCCTGTAATGTGGAGCACTCGGCAAAGCACTGCAGGGAGGTTGTGCTGATGGGATTTTTGCCAAAAGCAATCAGTTTGTGTGTCCTGGAAAAGCTGCCCTGTGTCACCAAGGTCTGCGGTGACAGAAGGGGGAATGGCTTCAGGTTTGGATGGGATATTAGGAAAAAGCTCTTCCCTGTGAGGGCGGGGAGGCCCTGGAAGAGAATTCCCAGAGCAGCTGTGGCTGTTCTGGATCCCTGGCAGTGCCCAAGGTAAGGCTGGATGAGCTTGGATCACCCTGGGACAGGGGAAGGTGTCCCTGCCATGGCAGGGATGGAATGAAATGCTCTTTAAGGTCCCTTCCCACCCAAACCATTCCCTGTGATATTTACAGGGATTGCTTCGGAGACACCCAGAACTTATTTCCCTTTCTGTTATAAACCACAGCAAAATAAAGAAATGTTTTCAGTTTGCTTTGCCACGGCAGCACCTGCTCCTCATCCTGCCCACGGTGCCATTCCCAGTGCCTTCCCCTGCTGCTGTTCCCTGGAATCATCCCGGCTGGAGCTCAGAATTGCAGTCCCACTCCTCCTGGTCCTGCACAATGTAAGAGGGAGCAGTGAACACCATCACCTCCAGGATTATTTTTCATTCCCATTTCTTTTTCTTTGTGATTAAACCCTGCTTTTTATATTTCAAAGCGTGAGCACATCTCCCTCACCCTGAACTAAAGAAAACCAAACCAAACCCCAAACTCTTTCTCCACTGAGTGGTTCACCAGAGGAACAGCGAGGGTCACCCTGGAACCAGCTGAATGTGACCTGCAGAGATCTGAGCCTTTCCAGACACTCCCTAAATGATTAAAAATTCATCTTGGCCAGGTCACTTTGGTGAAACAGAGAGGTGGGAACTCTGCTCTGGAATGTGAATTTTCTGCACTCTCTCTGCACTGGAGTTCTGTGTCTGCCTGGAAAAATATTTTCACACAGCTATTTCTTATTTCCTGGGTGAAGGGGTCCATTTGGCTTTAAACCTCCACTTATTTTACAGCATTGCAGGGAAAAATTGGCTTATTTTTAAGAACAGTCTCCACTCGAGAGTTTATTTTGTTGTATAATGAGTTCTCTGATTTGTGGTGGCCTCAGAGGCTGCAAAAACCCTTCCACCTTGCAAACCTGAAGTGCTCTGAAAGTTTGAAGACAACAGATATTATTCAGGGAATTACTGAAAATGGTGTTGAACAGCTGGAGAGCTGAGCAGAAATGGGGGAGGAAAGCAAAGTTTGCATTTGAAAACAAACAAAAAGCAAGAAAGAAACTGCCAGGGGGTTGCCAGAGAAGCAATGAAGGAAGAGCTGGCCAGGGAAGGGCTCAAGCTGTTTTTAACGTTTTAGGGTCGCCCATTCACAGTTTTTCCAGGGAAAATCACAATGTGCAGGGGATGTATGAAATAAATGACAGTTTGACACTGGACCCCCTCTGTCTCTGGATAAAATGCAGGGTGCTGCTGTTGGAACGGGCACAGCTGAACAAACACCTACTCAGTTCAGGATTTGGTTGGGATGTGGTGTTTTCCTCCAGGACCGGGCAGAAATCATCACTTTATCTTCGGCTTGTCCCTCTGGAAAGGCTTGGGGTGCAAATCCATCCAATTGCTCCGTCATGGATGATCTGTCATTGGTCTAACCTGGATGAATTTACTGATTCCTATTCACCAATTCTGGCCATTTGTCTGTTGGTTCTTGGGTAGAAATTCCAAATAATCAAATTCCTGCACAATCTTTCCAGCACAAGCCCCTGCCCTGGTCATGCCCTTATGATTTTTGAGTCAGCTTTTGTCCTGCAAGCCAACAAATTACTCATTCCTGGTCCTGCTAATGAATTACTGCCCTGGAGCAGAGGTGGCTGTGGCAGGCAGCAGCACAAATGTAAAGCTTGGAATTAAAGCAGAGCTAACACTGAATCTTGCTCTCATTTCACCTGAACTGTCTGAGCTCAGGATGCAGCTGGAAATCGCTCTCAGGGAAGATTCTGCGACAAAAATAAAAACTGCCAATGACCAAAAGGCAAGGTTTGAAATTAATAATTCAGAGTGGCAGAGATAAAGGAGCCACATGATCCAAACAGAACTTTAATCAGATGAAATAGTTCTGTCGAGTAATAAAAGCCAAGAATTTTCTTGACTCAGGGCTAATAATTCACTTAACCTGGCAGTTATTTCAGAAGGTCTGGGTGACTTCAAATGGACGTTTCTGGGGGATGCTGTGCACTGATAGATTTGATATTTGGCAGCTATCATAGCACTTCATTCCTGAAATAAAGGTTTTGTACTCCAGGCATACAATTAGACACAAAGCACTGCATTCATCACCTCTTGCCTAACTTCCTATCATTATTCGTCAAAATCTTTTCTCACCATTTTTTTGGCCCTGTCAAAACCGAATTACTTTTCCTTTAGAAAGTGATTCAGCTCAACTGAAGTTGGGAGGGTTGGGGTTTTTTTTCTCCATCACTTCTAAGATCAGCTCTGATAGTGCTGGTTCTGCTCAGAATTCACAGAGAGTTCAGCAGGGCAGGGTTTCATTACTAAATCATCTTTTTTTGACATACCCTGTCTTGTCTCTCTCCTCCTGCTCAGCTACACAACGTTTCTATATTATCATTTAATATGAAACAATATTCAGAGGGCGCATTACAAATAGAAAATGTCTTCCTCTGTGCTAGGATCAAGTGCATGACAAAGCACCCTGATTTATTTTCATTCCACAGCTCTGTCCATTCTGTATTTACCCCATGATACCAACTTACACTGTTTGCTCGGGGTTTGTTTTGGATTTTTTTTTTTAATCAGATATATCAGAGATATAAGAGCTGACAGAATAATTCACTGGGCAGACTTTTAACTAGAAAATTATTTCCTTCTATTTGAGCTCTTTTGTGAGCTCTTCTCAGAAAAGTTGGAGTGAAGTGCAAGACTGATATTTTTTTTCCTCCTGAGGTGATTTAATTGTGTGGGCAGTGTGGTTTAACAGGAGGGATGCTGGCAGTCTCCAGGCAGAGGTTACTGATGCCTCTAACCCTGCTCAGCTTGTCAGCCCTGGGATTTCCCTGGGAGCAGCAGAGGAAGGAAAAGCCCCGATCGTTTTCCTCAGCAAATCCCAGAGGAAGGGCTGCACGTCAGGGAGCGGCAGCAAATCTGGGCAGGGGGGAAATGCAGCCCCAGCAGGGCAGAGGGGATGGGAGCCCTCCCCACCAACAGCCCTGGAAATAATCCATGGATTCCTGGCTGCAATTTACTGCTCAGCACAATCAGATTTATTCCCTGCGCAGGCAGGACTGAGACAATTTGTGGCTGCTGATAAGCAAAGGAGAGGAAAAGTCTACTCCAGCGTTTCCAGGATTCTGTCACCCAGAAAATCAGTGGAGAAACAGCAACAACCCTGAAGGTGCTGGCAGTGATGAAGGGTTCACAGTGCAGTGGATTCCCAGGGGGAATTAGATTAATTCAGAGCCTGCTTCCTTACAGAAAATGCTGCAAGGGCTTTGCTGTGGATTTTTGTTCCTTTAAAGGTCTGTTTGCCTCAGTCTCAGGGGTGATCCCACACTGTGCATCCACAGCCTAAATGCTGGGGAGCAGGGAGTGCCAGGGGTGAGGGCTTCCTCACACTGACCTGAACAGACATGGCACTGATTTATGGCTAAACAAAAGGATTTTAGGCACAGGAACGGCTGTAAACTGATTTTCAGCCATTTTTGTGCACGGAACGTCCACCAGTGAAGGGGATGAGCCAGGGTGGTCTCTTTAAAATGTGTTCAAAGCTGCCCAAGGAGTGTGAATTCAGTGTGTGGGACCTGAGGAACAAACCTGGGCCTCCCTCACCTCCTCCTCCTCCTCCCAGTGGTGCTGTCTGTACCATCAGCAGGGTAAAACACTGAATTACTGAGCAGGATTGAGCTGGAGTCCCCAGAACAGGAGCATCTCCTGCCTGTGTGTGGGATAAAGTCACTGTGTGCCTGTAACCACTGACAGGCTCAACAGGCTCGGCCTGGCAGATCAGAAACATCAATCCAGAGAGTGAGGGCTGAGATTTCCAGCATCAAACACACTTTAATTGTTGTTAGTTAAAGCTGCAAAGCCCTTCAGGACCTAAGAGCAAACCTGCTGCAGCAACGCAGGCAGGTGTTACCTAAATCGAGTTTTAGGACTTGTATTAACAATGAGAACTGGAGGATTTCTGATTTCAAACACCATTTCCCCCACGCTGGGTTATGTTGCCATAGACAACAAAGGCAGGTTTTTGCTTTTATCTCCCAAAATGAGCAGTGCAGCTTTCAAAGGTGAATCATTGCAGGGTTCTGTTTGGTGTATGGGCTGCTAAGGATGGGTCAGATAACAGGATTACAAATGTGGGGGGTTAAAATCATCGTTTTACAATGACAGGTGGAAATTAATTGTATTTATCAGCAATGTAACAACAGCTGCTGCTGGAAATGTGGGACCTGGCCTGGATGCCATGGAAGTGTGTGAAGTTCCCTCTGCTCTCCCATCTCTCTGTCTCTGGAAATCTCCTGGCCCAAATGATTTAAAAAAAACCAAAAAAACAAAAAAAAACCCCAAAACCTTGGAGCTGGTCCAAACCCTCCTTAACTTTATTTTCATTCGCAATGCTGAAAGGTTTTTTTGAGAGGTGGCTTCAGCACAGTCAGGCTCTTCAGTCAGGAGTGGAAATCGGGGTGGGTGTTGCTGCTTTGGGGGTTTAATGGTATTTGTGGGACGTTTATAGATTGGCTCAAGCATTGCCACCTTTTGTTGCACAGATTTTTATGTATTGAGAGCAATTTTGCCAGGTCAGAGCTGTATTTTGCCTCATTGTAGGATTTTCCCCGGGCTCCTAAACGTTAATTATGTGTTTAATTATTCCCACTTGGAGCTCTGTAGGCTTGATACGGGAAACAAAACTCGTGCGTTCCAGCGTGGGAGTAATTCTGGATTCTTCAAGGTCATGGACCAAGTGAAATTGCTGCCCTGTAAATGTGTCACTGGGGGCCAGCCTCTCCCAAAAACCTGCTGCTAAACTCGGAATGACAGGCTCAGGGCCAGCCTGGGAGAAGTCCCCACCCAGTTTATTGCCAGGTAAACCCTGTAAGAAACATCTCCAGGTTCGTTTTGATGCAGAAACGTTTCACGGATTAAAATCTGTTAAACGTGGAAATAAAATTTGCCGCATCGATCACCAGCAAGTGAGAAAAGCTCAAACCTGGGGAAATAACTCGTAATGAAATCAGGCTCCTGCAGACTCTGAGAGAGGCATTCTGGGGCAATTTTACCTCTTATACTTCCCTGATTTCCTATTTGGCTTTTGCTGCCAATTGCTTTAGCTATTGATTAGGAAGGGAAGGATGGTTACACAATTCTGTCAATACAAATTGCAAATACCAGCAGGCAGGATTCGTCTCTCTGGGGCATGAAAAACCCTGAGGAAGGCAGAGAAATGGGAAATTCTGGTGGAAAACTGCTGGGAGGGCACTGCGAGGAAGGCAGATCCCTGAGCATTGGTCCAGCAAAGGGCTCCAGTCTTTAGTTTTAAGTAAACGAGCTTGTTAAATTTGAATATTCCTGCTTAATTAATTGAAATGGCCATTAATTATGAAATAAAGTGGAACTGTACTAATGGGCTGCATAAGCTGAAGAATTAACGCCTCAGACTGTAACAATCTTTCTGGCCTGAGGTCCCACAGAGGGAAAAGGAAATGAACAAAAGAAAGAAAAAAGGCAGAAAGGGGCTGTAAAGTGAGGAGTCTCCTTGTGCTTGTTCCACTCAGCTTTCCTTCACTCCTGTGGTCACCACAAAAAAATTTGCTCAGTTTTTAGACCACACAGAGATTTTTTTGGGGGTGATTTTTGGGGTGACAACAGCTTTCCTCCCTCCCTTACTGTGATTCAGTATCAGTATTTCAATCCATTCCTCAGCCAGAGAGGTGGTTCAAAGAGGGAGGGAGGAGAAGTTCAGTAACCACAAAGAATTCAAAATTATGTATTATCAGGATTAGGACAGTGGAGGGAAGTGGAATAAAACCTGTGAAGTTTCAGGTCTGTTTCCAAGCAAAATTTCTCAAGGGAGCAGGGAAAAAAATTACCCTGCAGCCAAAAATGAAAACAGCAAAATAAAATATACACAAAAGGTGAGAATCAGGTATCAGCTCCAAAATTCGATTTTGTGCTTTCCCAGCTGGAGAATTCGAGGGGTTTGGAAGCAAATCTCAAATCAAAACACAGAGGGGGAGGAAAGAGGAAAGTGGAAGGGAAGGTGATGGATGCAAAGGATTCCTTGTACAGTGGTTTTAGGGTGATATTGCCATTTATGCTGTGAGAACTGGGAATTTGAGCACCATTTCTGTGCTCTCTTGATTAATTCCTTGTACCCCAAACACCTTTTTTTGATATATAAAACACTCAGAGAGGGGCAACAGCATCAGCCATGCTCTGGTTTTGCTGTGAGGAACATTTAGGGTGACGCTTCATTTGCATTTTCATTGCATGTGCAAATGTTTGTTTTATTTATCTCCTGTAGATGACAAGGCAGGCGAGGCTGTGCTAATGAGCACTTCAATAAAGCCACAGAAAATGCCACCAGAACAGCAGAAATAAATAGGAAAGCATCACACCCTTTTCCTGTCTCACTCCTGTGTGCCACACTCTGTATGAACACAAGCCCCAAATTATCAATATTTTTAGGACAGCGAGTCCTGTGAGGAACTGGCAGAGAATTAATCAGAAAAGTCCCAGCCCTGAGGCTCTGCCTGTTCCCAAATGCTTTGCTGGTCTGGGACATGAGCAGAACTGTTGGGCAAAGACTGCTTCAAACAAAGTTGTGAACATCAGTGGAAGAAACGTCCCCACAACCCAACGTTTTCTGCCTCAATTGTCACCTGTAAAATTGAGAACGGGCCTCTCTGCTGAAGATTTCAATGAGGTTGTCAGATGTGCTGAGATATTTTAGGTCGTAGGTGCTGGTTCCTCTTTGAAGCGAGCTCCTTTCATGAGGAACACCAAAGAGCCCTCAGAGGACAGCAATGTTCTCTGACATTTGGGCTCTTTTTCAACAGCTGCTCGAAAAACCCAAACCAAATCACTCCAAACTGCGTTTTCCGTGCACCACGCAGAGCTGAGACACTGAAATTGCTCCGAGCAGGAGGAACAAAGCTGTTTTAACCCTGAGAACAAAAACTTCTGGATTTTCCCCTTCCCGTTTTGCGCCTCAGCCTGTGAGCCTGTAAATCAACACAGACACGGAGCAAAGTGCAGCTCTGCAGGAGCCAGGGGTGGTGAATTCAGTGGTTGTAATGGAGCACAGGTGCCAGAGGTGGCATTCCCTGGCCAAATCTGGTGTTCCTGCAGCGGCTCCAAGGCAATGCCAGGATCCTCACTGCTGGTGTAGGAGTTAGTCTCGGTGGATACAGGAGTTTGGGGGTTATAGGGTTTGTCACGTGCCTTGGAAAGGTCAGGTTGCATTCCTGAGGCAGTTTTCCACATTGAAAAAGAGCATTTTAACCATATCCATCCTGGAAACCTGTCCCTGGTGAACCCTCAAGTAGACCAGAGACTCCCTGATAACAGAGCTCAGTGTTAAAGGATGAAATGTTTCCGTGTGCAGGAACCAGAGAGAGGAAAGCCACTTCCAGTGCTCTGCCTTGAGCTGTTTTCCTGGCAGTCTCCCTCCCTGCTCCATCCCCTCCTGAGCATCCTGGGAGAGGATGGTTGGGGCTCACAAACAGCCCGTAAATCCAAAATTTCCATGGGAAACTGCTACAGCCTGTTTCCCACCTGTCGTGGTGTTACCTTCAGGGACTTCAAAATTTAGGCTGAGCTTTTGGCCAGGAAACGTTTTGGCCAGGAAAGGTTTTGGCCAGGAAAGTTTTGGAAAATCTGTTACCCAGATTTTCCACGGGGAAAGAAATTCGTGCATGAGCAGTGGAAAGGGAATTTCACATTTCATCCTTGTTAGCACCTGCTCTGAGGAGAGCTGCCCTCCAAGACGTGCTTTCCTTTCCACAGTTTCTCATCCTTCCAGGAGGGAAGGGTTTGTTTTTAGAACCCTGTGAGACACATTTTAGAACCCTGTGAGACACAGGGTATCCCAGGATAACCAAAGCAATCCCTCCTGGGCAGGATTCAGAGCCCATCCTTGTTCACTGGCACACTTTGACATGGAATTTCACTGTATCCTCACAAGTCAAACGCCATGTGGAAAAACATCCCAGTGGTGTCCACTCGACAATTTTGCTTTTATTTGGGTGAAATTGTGGATAAACTCTTGAAGGGAAGCATTGGCTTCAATTTATTGTTCCTCTTAAGGCAGTTAAATATTCCATTAACTGAAGCTAAGGCGTGGTACAGGAGCTGAACGATGCAAGATTAATGGCCTGGTTTAAAGGTGCACATTAAGTCATTTTATTTCAGTGTGAGAAGTCTCCAGCTGAACGGTGCCCATGTGAGAGGGGGAAAAAAAAATAAAAAGCTGATGAGGTAAAGTGGTTTTTGTTCATAAACCAGATTAGAGCCTGAGCCAGCCCAGTTTTTCAAAGTGTTATTAAATTATTGGTCCACTTCACGTTTATCTGAACTGGTGCCCAGCCTCAGCGTCCAAGGTCAGGGACACCCTGCTGGAAATTTCTGCCTGAGGTTTTTATGTTGTGATCGCTCCAGCTCAGCAGTGCAAGGGGCTCCAGGAGCCACAAGTCCTCACCTGTGGGTGGTGACCCCTTAAAGGAGAGGATTCCTGGCGCTCTTTGTCCGTGTTTATGACAGCCCCAGGTAGAGGAGGGATGCCCGGGCAGGTGTCATGAATAAGGGGTGGCGATTGGCTCATGCAGATGAGGAGGGGTTGTTGAGCGTGGTGGGGAGAAGTTTTCCTGGGGTTTGCACTTCTCTGACATGTACTTTTGTTGTTCCAGTGGGGTTTGAATCCTTTTCTGTTCTCCTTCCAGTGCTCCCTTCCCCTTTCGTGGTTCCTCCTGGCAGCTCTGGCTCACAGGGCTGTAAAACGTGGGGAGGGAGTTGATTTATCCCTTGGGAGAGGTGGCAGGGAGTGGGTGTAACAGTCCTGGCTGTCCCAAAACCCAGGTCTCCAGAATCCCAAACTCCCAGTTGCCAGAATCCCAAAACCCAAGTCTCCAGAATCCCAAATCCCAAGTCTCCAGAATCCCAAATCCCAAGTCTCCAGAATCCCAAAACCCAAGTCTCCAGAATCCCAAATCCCAAGTCTCCAGAATCCCCAATCCCAAGTCTCCAGAATCCCCAACTGCAAGTTTCCAGAATCCCAAATCCCACATTTCCATAATTCCAGCGAGTGGAGGACGCTAGTTGCTGGGAGGCGGGGCAGGGTAACATGGCTCCACCAATCAGGACACGAGAAGGGCTCCACCAATGAAAAGCAGTGACGGGCTGATTGACAGGCTTTGGGCGGAGCCAAGTATCCATATATGGGCAAAGCTATTTGCTGTGGGAGGGGCCAGAAGGACATGGAAGGGCTGCTCATGAATATTAATGACTTGATGCAATCTCAGGGTATTAAAGGTGGAGACACCATTTCCTGAGGGAGCCTCTGGTGGACCGGAGTCCCATCAAGCTCCCAGAGCTGTTCCAGCACTTCGCTTTGTAGTTTTGAATGCGTTCAAATTAAATTTTATTTATTCATTCCCGCCCGGGTTTTGAGTTGTTTGTAACACATGGAAGAGGTTTGGGGACACCTGTGGAGCTCAGCCCTTCCAGAGCTCCTTCCCAGGGCAGCAGGGGAAGCTGAATCTCCTCCACATCAGAGGATCTGTGACTGAGATCTTGGTGTTCCCCTCTGAGCCCTGGAGATAGCCTGGCTTTCCCACAGCTGGGCTATTCCTTTTATTCCAGGGCTGAAATTCAACAGAATTCCATCCCAGCCCAAGTTTCTAGACCAGGAAACAAAATCTGACTCAAATGGGTGACGGCTAAACATCAGAGCTGGGAAATCACTCTGTGGATGAGTTGTCACCCGAGACACAAATCACATTTTTGTAAACAAGCCTTTGGCTGGGACAAAGTGTCAGACTGGGCCTTTTTGCTCTCCTGTCTCTTCCCTCATAAATCCCCACAGTGGTTTGTGTTTCTAGGCTGTGGGGGGAGGCAGGAGGAAGGGGTTTGGAGGCATTTTCCTCCTGTCTGGCAAAGCTGGGTGGCATTTCAGCAGAGATGTTTTTATTCAGCCCTTGGAGAACACAGCAAGTGTAAGGAATTATGGAGGAACAGAGACAAATTTTTACTGCTGCCTAGTGGGCTTGATTTATCCAAAAATTTTGATTATAAATAACAAGCTTTAGGCTGCGAGACCACGATTTTAAGTGAACCTTCGTAACATTTGTGAAAGATGAAAGGTAAGACACAGTCTGCTGCCAGTAAGTGCTACAATATAAGCTTTACTTTAGCAGTGATGTGGAGCATAATATTTACTTGAAGCCCTAAATGGAGCGCAGAATCTGCAATAAAAATATTTTAAAATGCTCCAGCAATAAACAAAGTAACAGAGGAAAAAAAAAGGAAAATAAAATCCAAGGCAGTGTATTGTGGTTTTTTTTGTCAGCAGGGCAAATACGCTGCCAGAAACACTCCTAAGAAATCAAACAGTCCCAACTATTCCTGGTTCCTTCTGCATTAACACCGGAATAAGAAAAGAAAAACCCTGTAAAGCTGATGTTTCTATAAACATCCTTTTTGTTTCACTCGGGGGAAAAAACACTTTTAATATTCACCTTTTAGCAAAATACTCAGGATGAGTTTTTTTCCTGTAAACTCATCAAGGGAAGGAAGAATGTTGCTTGTGGATATTCCCCTCTGGAATGCCCAGGAACATGCAGAAGAGATTTTCACCAGATTTCTGTGCAGATCTGTGGAAACTGAAGATCTTGCTGGTCCCTCAGTGCCAATAATATCTCCGAGTATATTTTCTGCATTACATTTATTTATTTGCTATTATCAATAAATCAATGGCAGCTTTCATATTTTATCAGAGTCGTTTGAGTTTAAACCTCCCAAGCGAAGCACAGAGAGGGAGTTTAAGTGGTTTTATCAATAAAATGGTGGGATTTTTATCACTTTTAAAATATGGCACAAATCTTCTGCTACAGGTGTATTTTTGCACCGTGAATTTTCATTTCCTGATGAATCTTTTCCTGATGCATTCCTAACAAGCAGCGATTTGTGGGCATTTTGGTCCCAAATACCAGGATTTTGAAGCAGGATTAATCCTCATTGAAATCAGCACAGAGCTGTTAGGATTGAAATTCCTCCGTGGCTGTAATTTGTAATTAATCACAATTTCACTTGATTGCTGCAACTATTAAACAGTGGTGCCTGACTGGGAGGGGTGAATCAAATCTGTTCCTTATTGGGCCAAGAACAGGGAGAGAATGAACCTTTCAAGCATCTTAAATTTCCAGTTTCTGCCCAGCAAACACCAGGCAGGAATCTGGAATTAAACCACCCCAGGGACCAGATCTTCTCTCTCTCTCTTTGACCTCTGGGGACCAAGAATTTGCCTTTGGGCCGTATCAGTCAGGGATTTGTTAAAGATAAATGGCTTCAGCGCTATGCAGATTTTCTGCAAAATTTTACAGACCAGAGATCTTGGGGAAGATTCCGGACCCTGATGTTTTAAATTCTGTAGGCAGAGGTACCCCTGAGGAAAGGTTCTTCCTTCACCCAGAAATTAATTGGTCTGGTTTTAACCGTGTTTTTAACAGTTTTAATTGAGTAAAACTTGGAGTGAACGAGGTCGCCAAGGTTTTGGGGCAGTTTCAGCACATTTTAGAAAATATTTCATTTCCTTACTTGTCAGCTGCACAGTGAAATCTGCAGTGAGCCTGTTCCAATGGATGAATGGCTGAAAATTAAAACACAGAAGTAGAAAAGATGACATGACTTTGACTCTTTCTTTCTCCCTCTTGCTCTCTGTCACAAGTCCTACATTAAAAGCCCAGATGTCAAAGTTATGGATATATTTAGTGCTTAATTACGTTCTATTTAATTACTTGGCACCAACTAAATGCAACCTCATTAATTTTTAATATTGTTCTAATAACAATTATTAATTTGCCCTCCAAGAGACATCTCAATAACAAAACTGTGCCCAGTGTTGACAATGCCACAGAACCCAGACAAATCATGGGGAAGGGAATTTGTAATCTCAGCCTGCAGGTTCCAAGATCCTTTACATCTCGTCTATATCACAGAGGAAAAAAACAAAAAAATCTAATTGCATTCCTAACATTTTGTGACACCAAAGTCTTGTATAATAAAATCATTTGGGATTGACAAAACTGTAGCTGAAATGAAAATTCATCAAAAAAGAAAAGACTTTTGCCTGTACAAAGCCTGATTTTTTTTTAATCAGTGTGAAGATTTCAAAAGCAGCAGTGTCCCTAAGTCACCCACTGGATCTGGAAGAGCTTCAATAAAGAAAATGAAGAAAATCCCCTAAATAGAAATGTTTGCTAATGAAAAATGTGAGACATAACAAGTCTTCAAGTTTAATCAGCCCTTTAATTTAATGAATCATTTGCTTTCCTTTTATTGCTTTACCTTCACACTCTCACCTCCTGCTTTTTCTTCAATCATAGAACCAGAAAAACTTTGCATTTTAATTATCTTACCTCCAGACTTCCTTTGTAATGTGTTGATAATTTGCCTGTAATAGAGAGGAACATTCAATTTGGTGGATTTTTTTTGAAATCCTTCTCCTTCAGCAGCTCTTACAAAGCCTGTGAGGTGCTGGTAACTCCTGAATTCAATAGATTGATTGGCTGGGCATTGATTAATCATCAGCCTGCATTGGGGAATAATTAAATACTTCAGCCAGTAGATAAAAATGGGCATTTTATAGAGTTTAAGGAGCGTAAAGGAGTTGTTTCATTGACCCTGGGCTTTCCTGGAGGTTTGATTTGGGGTTTTTGCTGTTCCTCCAGCAGACTGGGAGCTGTGATCAGCACCAGGGCTTTGCTGTCCAGCTGTGTCACTCCTTTGCTTCTGATTTCAGGGACATTTCTGCATCTGGCGCCGTCCCAGCTCATCCCTCTCAGCTCACCTCTCTCTGAAGCAGAACTGATGGATGCCCCACAAAAATCTGCTTTTCTGTGCAGATGTGCTCGGTGGGAAGAGTGGCTTTTGTGGCCCCATTTCGTGGGGCAGGGTCTGAACCCCAGCCCTCCTTCCCAAGCTGATATCCTGTGCTGTGGCACCTTTGTGGCTGGAATTTGTGCTCTAAGAACCCTTCCCTGTGAGGAGAAATCTGCATTTTCACCGGGCAGGGTCACCCAGGTGTGTCCCAGCAGGGGCTGAACACCTCAAACCTTGCTGTGAGAAAAGGGACTTCCCCCCTGATTGAGAGTGAACTTTCCATCCTAGAGTGTCACCCTGGTTTTGGAGATTTTTCTAAGCCTTCTGAATTGTGTTTTATATTGGAATCAGAATTTTTACTTCCCCACACTTTTACTATAACAACAGCTTTGTTTTCCTGGCTGTCCGTCGTTGTTTACATATTTTAGGTAGGTGGGGAAAAGTTGATAGACAGTTGTCTTGACCAATGCAGTTTGGGAGGTGGGATTTCATCCTCCAATCCACAGGCACCTTTGGAAATGTATAAAATTGAGTTTTGTAAATAAACTAGCCTTTTTTTCTGCTTGCTCACCACCGTGCCCTGGTGAGGTTCTTTCCTGTCGTGTTGCAGCAGTAGAGCTCATTCCACACCACCACTGAGGATAATTTTGGTGGTAGAAAAGTCTGGGACTCCTCTTATCAACACTCTCCAACCTCTTTGATAATTGAGGCGTTGCTTTGTCTCTGCCACCAAAAAGTCACTCTGGGCATGTCCAGGAGCTGAACCCCAGGGCTTTGAGGGTTACAAACAATCTGTGGTTAGAGCACCTAAATTTAACAGCAAATTATTCAAGGGCTTCAAGATCTACTATGCTTTCGTTATTCCAGTCCAGAGCCATCAAATATCACAAATACTTTACTGCAGAGTGGTTTGTAGCTGCACACAAAACCTGAGGAGAAAATTCCTGCCCTTGTATCCTGCAGGTTTTCTGCTGCCCAGACAGCAAAATTAATTGCAAGTAGCTGGCACATTTTCAAGCCAGCACTATTCATCCCTTCATTATCACAAATTTGGCTGTCACTTCCTAATCAACCCTTCATTCATAATTCCACTGCTTCTGGTTTGTTTATGTTTCTGGGGCGATTGATGTAAACACACTTTTATGCTCAGCAGCTGTTTTTCACAAAGATTAAAACTGAAGTGAGCAGTTGGTGAGGTGTGGAGCTCAGCAAACAAAATTCCCAGGACTGGTATCTCAAAAGCAAACCTCTTTTATCCAGATAATCTCTTTTCCTGACCAATTCCTTGGAAACAAATTTAAACCAGATTTTCCTGATTTTCAAGGGCAGCATTATAGTATTATTATATTTTATATATACATCAAAATAGTTCTGCTTTCTACAGATGAAGGAAAATTTGCCCTTCTTAGTCTGTAAAAGGAAAACTGAAGGAGGCTCTACATGAGCAAGGCAATGGCAGGAAAATGATCTGCCAGCACTTTAGAAAAGTGCACATTCCTCATTCACAGGGATCTAAAGCAGCCAGAAACCCTGCCCTGACTTCTGCTGGGCTCGAGTGCGGGTTCAGCGCTGCCAAAACTCAACCTGCTCTGTGTCAGGATCTCCTCAGGAGCTGCTGCTCCAGCCCCATTCCCTGAGTGGAAAATCCCTGATTTTTCCCTGCAGAGGCACAGAGTGATACTGGTGTTAACTTCTGCCAGTGCTGAAGCGTTTCCTCGAGGATTGTGGAGACTTCATTCGTTACTCATCGTCAAATACGGTTAAGATCCGTATGTGTCACCTTAATTAAAGCTTGTGTGGAGGGGAGAGGGGTGAGGAAGGATGAGCGAAGAGACTTTTATTGGCTGGATCAAGAAACAGAGCTGTGTTCTGCTGCCATCACCTTTAATACACTCCAAAACTCTGATACGGCCTAATCTGGTCGTGTAAATTGAAAAAAGGCGCGATAGCAAAAAATGAATGAGGAAGGAGAGCACCAGGAGGCAGAAGTATAATTAGAAAAGCTCCCTTTATCTAAAAATTTCATTAAAAACAAAGCAACACTCAAACACACAGAGATATACAGGACGTCAGTTTTAATTAAAAGTGCAGCTGGTGCTCTGCAGGCTCAGCACAGAGCACGTGTTTCCCCAACGCTTCCCTGGCTCTGAAACTCCACATTTTGGAGCAGCTCTGGGGCTCAGGTTGCCACAAAAGCTCACAAGGAAATACAAAACTGATCACAGCTCTGAGTTCATAAAATCATGGGCTAATTGATCATGGGCTAATCAGTGAGTCTTCAGAGAACTCCTCCTCTCTAAGGCCGCAGCTCTCGGGCCTAAAGTCGCCCAGGAAAGAAATTAAGGACTCGGAGATAATTTGTCCTTGCACTTTGAGGAGTGATGTTCTAGGAATAAACTTCTTGTCCAGGTAAGACTTAGGGATTTTCCCTTTCTTTGGACCCAACCTGTGGGAAATGGTTCAGGGAAGTTTTTACAGCTCAAGAGAGAGGGGGAGATGTGGGAAATGGATTTGTGGAGAATCCTTAAAGCCTGACAGGAGGCTGACACAGCCTTGTGCATCTCAGTGCAAACCTTGAGATAAAATGTGCTGGCTGAGAGAGGCCCCGGGACAGGACAGACCCTGCTGAGAGGGAAATGGGAACAAGTTCCAAAGCACGACCTTGCAAACAGACCAGGTAATTTAGAGAAATAGAACTATGAAGGATGAATATATGGAACACATAAATATGAAAACAGAGCTATGGAAGATGTATTGCAGTAGGGCCCACGAGGGGTATTTTTAGATAATTTGCTTTAAGGCATTTACAGCATTGTGTGGCAAAAGCTGATGGACCAAAAAATGCTTTTGATGGACTGTAATTAGGAAATAGTTTGGCTTCTGATTGTGGTGGTGTGAATTGTAACATCTGCACTGTCTCATCCTTCTCATGAGACTGAAAATGCAATAAAAGTCTTTAAAACTCCTCTCAGGAGCCCCATTTTTTGGTCAGAAAAAGGGATAGTCCCACACAACAAGGTCCCAGACACATTTCTGTGCTCAGAGGGGAGCAGGTGAGGCTTCACACTGATTTTACCACAGGGGTGACTCTGCCCCATGGGCATTTTGGGAATTTCCACCAGACAAACCTCAGGGACTTCACTGGAGCAGCTGCAGAACTGTAGGAAGTCGAGTTGGAGTGAGATAAATTTTATCTCTTCTGTTCTTTTTGCACTTGAAATCATCTTACCCCACATCACCTGATGGATGCACAGGCAGAGCACTGGGAGGTGTTGGTGCATTGCTGGGAACTCCTCTGAGAGATGGATCAGGAGAATTTTGAGATCTTTTCAAGTTTTTATTTTTTATTTCCTTATTTTAATGCTGTTTATTGTTTTTCCCTCTTTGTTTTTTTGCAGAGCGGACCTGTCAGGAGTGTCCTTCCTAAATCCTCACCTCTGGTTTCTCACATAAATTCCAGCTGAAGAACTGTTAAGGAAATATTAACATAATTTACATTTCTGCCAAGGATCTTCACCTCCCCTCTTCATAAACAGCACAAACATGTCAAGGAAAACTACAGAATCAAGGCAGTGTGTTAAAAAATATATTTCCTGCTGCCTCTAGACGATGGTGATGGGATAAAAATGAATCATTTCTCCCTGCTATCCCTTACTTGGCAGATTTTCACAATGAGAGCCAAGGTCAGCGTGCACCAGAGCTGGATTAAACCTCTCTCCTTGGCTCTCACACAGGAAGAGACACCAGGAAAGCAGAAAAGAAGTAAAATCCAAGGTTGTCCTGCCCCCAAGATGTGATTTTCAGTGAATGAGCCCCTGGCAGGAGCAGAGGCAGGGCTGGGACAGCCCTCGGGCACTCTGGGCTGTGGCAGCTGTCAGTGCCCAGCAAAAGAAAAGCTTCCAAAAAGAATTATTTATAAATATTCCCACCCACAAGACTTGACCACGAGAGAAAACCACTTCACAAAGGTGGGATCTGTAATTAACAAGGGACTGAGGCTCATTCCCATAGCCTGAGCATTCCTTTTCCTTTATTTTCCCTCCTGTTGGAAGCAGAGGTCACTTTTGGGAACCTCAGGCACGTTTTTGTGCCTGTCCCAGCCAGGAGAGCCCAATTCCTGCTGCTGCTTTGTCCCCCCGGAGCCCCAGCCTGTGTCTCCAGGTTGGGATCTGGTGCATCTGCACAGCCCCACTGCCACGGCCTGAGGGGAAGGTCAGGTGTGATTTGGGCTCGAATTTCCTGCCCACAGAGCAGTGAGAGCAGTGTCAGGCTGGGGGGTGGCTGCTGGTGGGTGCAGCACCCAGAGGATGCTGTGTTAGCACCAGGGATCAGCTCCTTCCCTCCCTCTCCCTCATCAGACTGCGCTGCATTACATGGAGCTCCTCAAACCATGCCTTAACACAGGCCTCAGTTATGTTTGTGTCCTCACATCGTGGCCAGCAAACCGAATTTAATCCAGTTTATCTGTTCTGGTTGCTCTGAGCAGCTTCCAAAATGAATGCTGGCAGAAAGGAAGCGATAAAAGTTCATTTTGCTGTTAACAAACCTGGCTGGCAGTGAGGCAGGGTTTGTGGAGGTCACTGGGGAGCCTGGCACGGATTATTTCATTTCCTCAGTGGTTTGATAAGGATCCTGCTGATAAGGAGGCTGAACTGCAAGGGCAGGGTGAGAGAAAATTGATGTTTTTAACTGAACCAAACTGTAGCAGGGCACCCCGACAGCAGCAGATGCTCCTGTGTTAGGAAAGGATCTGGGTTTCATTCTTTGTCTCATTTATAAGGTAAAACCCAGAGATCTCCATGCTTTATCTGGCCTTGTGCCAGCACAAAGGCACCTGTTGGATCCTCCAGCTGTCTCCAGACCTGTCGCTGTTTCTGCTGGCCAAGATACCAAAAAATTCCTCCTTGATTGTTACACACTTAAAGGAGAGCACAGCAAAGAGATTTTCGGGGTGTCTTGGCAGGTGTAAGAGTCTTCCCTGCACCTTCCACGGCTTATTCTCATTTGTTTTCTATGGTTTGTTGTTTTCCTCTTCATTAAAACCTCTTGCTTTTCCAACTGTGAATATTTTACACATTTTTATGTTTTATAAAACCTTTTCCTTTCGCGGGCGTCCCTCGGAGGTGACACACCTGGGGGGGGCTCACAACATTCCGGCCCCTGTAAATTGCATCAGCAAAGTGCTGAGGGGACAGGGACTGAGCTGAGCAAACCATTCCCTGCCTCAGGTGTCACCCAGGTCACTCCTGAGCACACACTGGGTGCGGGAGGATTTTAATTTGGATCCTGAAGCCTGCTCTCAAGAGGTCCCATCAGAAAACTGAGCAACACAACCTCTCATTTCTGTGCTGTTGCTTTGATTTCTTGAGATTCTGCCGTGAAAGCTCTGTGCAGACTGGCTGGAAGAAGCTCAGGCTCTCAGGGAAATCAGAGTCTGCTCATTTCACATCCCAAAACGTGGCTGGGAGTTCAGGCATTGCTGCTGGAATTGCAGGTGCAGGCTTTGCTCCTGAATTCCCAACTGCCTGAGTCTGGGGTTTGAGTTCCACCTCTGCAAATTATAAATAAAGCTCCCACCAAAGTGTGAATCATTTTTATTGGCACGGTTCTCCTGTCTGAGGTATTTTTCTTCTGAGGTGAATGCTGGATAATTAAATAATCTGCACGGCAGCTGAGTTATGATACCTGAAATTGTTTGCAATATCTGGATGAATAAAATAATGATTCCCATGAAAAATGAAAGATCATCACTCAGATATTGCACAAGTCAGAGTCTTTGCAATTAATGATAATCAATGATAAATAAACAGAGACAGACAAGTAAGTGGTTTTTCAACAAGTTTGCATTGTTGATCCTGGGAGTTTGCTTACCAGTCATGAACTGCAGCTGCCACAAAATCTCATTTGAGACCTCCCTGCTGGGAGAGTATCAGCCTCCAAGAGTCTGGAAAAGATTGTCTTCCAGTGTCAGTATTTCCCACCTGGCCCGACCTTGCTTCTCCTGGGTGCAAGTTGAGCAGCAGTGACCAGAACTGGCTCCTGAAATCTCTGTGGCTCTGCCCAGGGAGGGGAGAGCCTGAACAACCAGAGAGGCCCCAAAGTCACTTTAGAAAGAGCCCAATGTGTTAAATCCCAACCCTTGTGTTTAATCCTCACCCTTCAGGCATCCCCTGGAGTGTGTGCCTGCATTCCAGGGTTATCCAGCAGTGCTGTGTTCCCTGCATTTCCTGGGCTCTGACTCCTCTGCAGGGCTGGACACGACCCAAACCTGCAGGGAAACCCCCGGAGAGGATGAGCAAACACAGAATTCTTCAGTCTCAGGTGTGTGGCTTCCCTTCTCTTTAAGGACAGCTTCAACTCCCAGATCCGTGCTTTGAAATTTGCTTTCAGGAAGCCTCTGCCATTCTGGTGTTATTTTGATAAATCCAGATGAAATAAACGCTCTCCAGTTTATCAGAACTAACTTTTGTGCAGTAAAAAATGCTCTCCATCAGCTTGGAACAGTGCTCTCCAAAGAGATTAATCACAGAGACAACCAAAGTGTCACAGAGTTCCTGGGGGATTATCACTCTATCCTCCTTTTCCTTCCTTGTTTTTAAGAGAAAATATTACTTGAAGGAGGGGAAACGTGGCCAGCACTTAATTGTGTGAAAGTGAGGTTGAAATCAGAGCCCGATAACTCTGTGCAGCAGAATGAGTTAATGAGTTTGCACTGCTGATGTTAATTAGGTTGTTCTGAAATGGAAGCAGGAGTTTCCAACAGCTGGCACTCTTTGTCAGCACGTGAACAGCAGCGTTCATCTCCCTGCTACTTCCCTGATTTTTCAGTGGGAATAATTGAAACGTTTTAGTCCTGGAAATTCAGTATTTCATCTCAGGCCAAACTTAACACATTTCACTTTAGTTTTAGGCAGAAGTGCAGCGATATATCAAAATACTGTCAGTTTGTAAACCCATGGATATGCTTCTGTGATTACAGCTGAAAGTATTTGTACAGCTTTTCTGGGCTATCTTATTAAACGTGTCCTTCTGAACATTTTTCATCCAGACTCTTTTGTTTAAAGCTATTGAATCAGGCAGTTCATCACTGGAATTCCTCAAAGATGCAGAACTCTGCTCAGTAGGAATTGAGGGTGCTCAGTATCTGTTAATTGCTTGTGGACCCTCTGTACAAAGTACACAGAATTTGTTGCTTCAAAGAACCCCAGGTGCCCAACCTCAGGGATTTATTTGTATTTTTATCCTTCTCAGAGATCTCTGATTCTTTCCAGACAGACTCTGTTCCCTTTAAAGGTCAGAGCCCACCAATTCTGTGGTGTCCAAGTTTTCCACACGTCTCGTGGCTCTTGTCCTGGCCCTGGGACAAACCTGGGAGACTCAGTGGAAAAGCTGCATTTCCAGACAATTTTTCCGAATTCCTGAAATCCTTCAGATATTTTTCTTCTTGTCTTGATCTGCCAGACAGCCTTCAAAAAACAGTGGGAAAAAAAAAAAACAACTCCAAAATCTGTTTGATTTAAGGAATTCATAATTTTTGTCTGATTTGCCTCTGAAGTGTCACATTTCTCGGACAGACCTGAGCTGGAATAATACTCTGATCTTTTTTGGATCAAAAGCTCAGGTTTGCTTTTTTTATGTGAAACCTCAGAGAAAAAAAAAAAATCAAATCTCTGGTCTGGAAACCATGGACACTTCCTCCCTTCAAACTCTATTTTTAATCCACAGCCACTCTTAATATAAAAGAAAAAAAAAAAAAAAAAAAAAAAAAAAAAAAAAAAAGAAAAAAAAATCGAGGGATGGGTGTTTTCATGGAAAACTGGGGAGGATTTGGAGCTTTCCCAGCTCAGCCCAAATGGCAGCTGCAGAAAAGAGGGAGCAGCCCCAGGGTATTCCTGCCCTGAGCCTGCTGAATCCATGGGATGTCCCAGGGACTCAGCCCTGCTCCTCCCCTGTCAGCAGTTTGGGGGAATTTCGATGCCCAGCTTCTTTCTCGGCTGGATTATCAATATCTGCATTTATTTCTCTCTTGTCTGGGCTAAGTTCTCTTTCCACGCTGAGGGGAACAGTGTCCCAGGGTGGTCCCTGGAAGGTTCAGCCTTTCCCCAGCTTTTTAAGGGAAGAGCTGCTCCTCTCTCCAGCTGCAGGCAGGGAAATCAGGAGCGGGCTGGCACTTCCAGAGAATTGGATGGTGATTTTGAGTGAGCTCCTATTTCCTTTAATGAGGCACAGGGAAATTGCCTGACGATTTTTCTTCTTATTTCCTGAGACAGAAATTTCCACTTTGTGTAATACCTAATTTCCTTCCCAAGGAATGTCTCCTATGGAATTTCCAGCTGGTTTGTAATTGTTTTCTTTTATCTCTGTGACTAATGAAACGCCCAAGATAAAGGGCTGTGCTGAGAGGCAAATGGGGATATTGGAGTTTTTCTACGTCCCAAGTTTTATATATTCAATGTGGAAATTAAATTAGGCTTCAGTCCCCTGGAAATTTATGTCTTGGCCCTTGTTGTACTTCATATATTTAATTAAAATGATAATATATTGGGCTGCGGGTGTAAAATTATTTTAAAGGAAAGTGAGCTCTTCTGGGGCCTTATTTGGGTGGTGAATTAAAAGACGTGGAGATGCAGAAAGGATAACAAGATCTGCTGGGAGAGTGCTCACAGGCGATTGGTGAGAGTTTATTTAGACCTCTAGGAAATTCAGATTAAAATGTCTCCCCAAGTTAAGCCTGGTTGGAATTGCTGCTCCAGCGTGGAAACAGAGGAATTTCCCTGCTGTTTCCCCCTTGTTTAGCTGCTACAATTACAGCCCCAGGACTCTGCCTGGGGTTCCATAAATCCCAGAGCACCGCACTGATGTGTCCATTTCCTTTCTCTTTTAGGGGAGCCAGAGGAAAACTGTCTTTCCCAAGACACTGGGATTGCAATGGCTTGCGCTGACCACCTCCAATTTTCTCTCCCTGTAAACTCTGCTTAGTGTTACAAAAACAATTCTGAGGCAGATTGTGGGTGCCACGCGTCTCCTCTGACCTTTAAATCAAATTTAGCGTTTCACTCTCCAGCAGGCCACCGAGGAAAACCTGACAGCTGAATCAAGTGGAAATTTTAGGCAATAAATCCAAGCATTGATGAGAAAAGGGATCAAAGCTCTGCCTCACTGTGGAAATTCCCAAACAAGAGCTTCTGAAACTTGGCTGGAACAAAAACTTGGATTGTCAGGAGTGAGTTCTTCTGCCCTAAATAATAAATCAGTGCCCTGCCTGCGTGGCATGGCCCAGACACCCCAGCTCAGATCAGCCTGGAATTCCATTGCCAGGGATGATGAGCTGGGAATCCCAATGCAGCCCATCCCAAAATAAAGATATTTTGTCAAATAACAAATAATTTGGGTCAAACTGTGGGATAATCTCCTCATAAATGGAATAAAATGCTGTTTCCCTGCTGCAGACTGAGAGGAATTCTTGTCATCCTTGTCAGGAATTACATGTTGCAGGTGTTTAAGAAAACAGCTGTGGGTTTGGGTTTTTTTTACTGACAAAGCAGTTCTGCAGAAATCCCTTTATTTTTCTGACAGTCATGTGTGTCCAGGGACATCCTGAAAGTTCTGACGATGGGAAATGCAGCTTTGGGATCAAAGGCAGAGCAAAAAAGCAAAGAGAACAATTAAAATGTTTGAGGCTGTATCAAAACCAAACATCATTTCTGAGGAGAAATAAAAGCAAGCCCTGAATTCAGGGAGAAGGTCTGGCTTTCAGCAGTTCACTGAAGGCATGAAAAAACCAAAATATTGGATTTAAACCAGTGAATAATATCAGCAAACTAACCCTGTCTGGCCTTGCCTACAGTGGCATTTGCCAACAAATGCTTTGGAGGTCAGGTCTGTGTGCCCTAAAGAGAGAATGTTCCAGGATGGGATTTTGTCTTCCCATCTGGATTTGGCAATTAAACAAACAGAGCAATGGAAGTTCCCCCTCTGTCACAGTTTCGATTAGAAATTTTACTTTGAACTCGGACAATGTTCCACTTTCAATGAAATGTTCCTCTTCCATCATCCCGATGGAGAGAAAAAGGGAATATTTTGCTTTCCACAGGAATTTCTCCCCTTCAGCTGCTGGGTGAAGGGGGCTGGCAGCGCCCAGGGTGGGATTTTTCAGGGTGGGATTTTTCAGAACAAGGCAACACCTTTCCATGTGTGTTTTACTTGCTCTAAGCCTGTCTGACCCGTGTTTCCCTGGGGAGGAGCTGCTTGGCTCAGGCAGGAGTGAGAGGATCGATTTTCCTGGTGGAAGTCACTTACTGGGACTTTCCCAGACTCACAGAGGGGCGAAAATCCTGATTATTTGATAGGAATGCACACAGAGACCCTCACTCTTTGCATTCTGAGCACTTCAGGCAGTTTCTGGGAGCTTTTTCAGCTCTTGTGTCTGGGGGTGAGTTTCACAGGGAGGACGTGGGCTCTGTTTGCTTGGCAGGTTCTTTGTTAACAAATAAACCATTAAATACTTGTGTAACACCAGGGCTGTGAAGGAACTCAGAAATGCCCCCTCTAAGCAATAAACCCAGGCTTCAAATATTCCAAATCTATTCCCTATAAACCCCTGGGTTTTAATCTTCTGGTGGGGCTGCTAAGCCATTATCTGCCCTAGGAGTCACCTACATGGACAGCATGGGATAACAATAGGAAAGGAATTGGGATTTGCTGTTATCAGTTGAACAGAGGTGCAAATTCAGATGGGATTCATTGTTCCCGTGCTCATTTATTGTCTATTAGCAAAAAAAACCCACCAAAAATCCATTGCTTCAATGGAAATATCAGTAGAGATATGAGTAATTACATTTCTTTTTTCCTCCTATTTTCTGCATGCTTGAAAGGGGAAGAGTTACAGCAAAGAACAGGAAAACCTGCAAAGAGGAAGGGGATTCAGCAGAGGAAAGGACAAGGACTTACACTCTTTATTTTAGTGGGAGCTGGGAAAGAGAAAAAAGAAATTAAAGCAGAAAATAAATTAACAAATAAACCAACCAAAAGCACCTTATTTCATACAGAAAATACGAGTTTTCTGTCAACCTTGCAAAGAGGAGAAAAGGGCTTAGGTTCTTTCTTTTGGACATAATTCATGGAGTAATAACAGATGAATATGCTCCCAAAGTCAGGATATATTATTTCAAATTGGTCCTACATTTAAATATGAAACGAGCCGGCGTTTTGTCATGTCAGCTAATGGAACTGCTGGGGAAAATCTGGGGATGAAAAATAGACAATTAAGTGGTTCCTTGGAAAACAAAGGAGGGATTTGCATATCTCTTTATAGTGATGAGTTTGCAGTTCTTCCCTTCCCGGGCTCCCACAAAGTGTAAATCTGCCAGGCCTGGGATCCGGGATCAGTTCCTGGGGAAAGAGCTCTTGGTGCTCCTGCTGTCACCTGCAAAGCTGCCCCGGGCTGGGGAGCGCTGAAAAAGGTACAGAACACAAACCCATTCCCTTTCATGATGTAATTCCATCAGATGCTCGGCTGGAGAAGCAGGAGCGAATGGAGTGGGTGCTGCCAAAAGCTCGGGATTCACTGCCCGGGGCGTCCCTGGGCATGGATACACATCCCTGTGCCTAAAAAGGGGATTGCGGCATGTGGAGGGATTTCCCCACGGACAGGGTTGGGATCCCCATCCCTGGAGGTGTCCCAGGAATTCCCGGAGGCGGCACTCGGTGCTCCGGGCTGGGGACAGGGTGGGGATGGGGCACAGCTTGGGTGTGATGGTCTGGGAGGGCTTTTCCAGCCTCAGGGATTCCGTGAGCACCTGTGGGATGGTGCAGCAGCTCCCCGTGGCTCTCCCAGCAGGAGCAAAGCTGGGAATGAGGAGCAGATCCAGGGCTGTGTCCCCTGAACTCTTCACCTCCACAGAAGGGATTTGCTGACACCTTTATCCTGGGACACCTGGATATCCTGGCAGTGACACCCGAGCAGCATTTCCATGCAGCCAGGGGTGCTGGATCCTCTGTGATTCCCCCAGTTTGCCTTGCTAATCTTCCCTGGTTTCCTAGGCAATGAAAAGGGGATGCACAAAGGGCTGCACATTCTCCTTTCCTTTGCGTTCTGCAGTGATGGAATTGTCTCCGCTGGCGATGGAAGAAGGAATGCAAAATCGGAGAAATGGATCAGGTACAGAAGTCAGCAGCATTGGTGGCCAGGAAACAGAACTTTTATCACGTTTTTGTTGATGGAAATTGAAATTGTGTTGATTGGAATTGAAAACAACCAAGCAAAAAACCGGCACGGGCAGGATATCATCAGTAATTAGAATTTGTCAGGTTGTGTCAGAGCTGGCTTTTTTTGGGTGCATTTGAGACATGCCTGTCACAGCATAAATTGCTTTAGTCTGAGAGAAACTAAAGATTGGTTGTATTTATTTCCAGGACCATTGCTTTGGGCTGGTGCTGTTTCAAAAACCATTCTGTGTGCTGACTGCCTGGAACGCCTTTTGATGTCTGAGGGGGTGAGACCAGGGGTTGCTCCTGTGGATCTTTCAGTGGAGCCCAGGATATTCCCAGCAGGAGAGATTTATTGGGCTGGCAGCTGCAGCAAGGTGCCAAAAAGCTGATCTGTGGAAGAGCCACGGCTGTAAAACCTCAGAGTGACAGAGAGAGCAAATATTCCAGCCAGGAATCAGTGCCAGGCACCCCAGTCGTTCCTCTGAGCTCCTCCTTCACATCCTTCCCGACGGGAAAAGGAACCCCCACAAATCTTCATCAATATCCCCCAAAGTTCCCTGTTAAATTTACAGAAATAAACCTCTGCTGGCTTTCCCTGTGCCACCTTCCCTGGGGCTGCATTCCCAGCGTCTGCCCTGCCTGCCTGGCTCCGTGGAGCCAATAAATGTCATTTATTTTTAATCATCTGAAATTTAGTCATTCTGGGACCTCTTGAAAAAACAACCCTTCTGCATTCATTCTTGTGAGGAAAGACAGGGCTCACTTTTGCTTTTCAAGGAGGCTCAACAGGGTTAATCTTCATGTGCACATCAATATCAACATTTATAACCTTAACCTTAAGGTCTAGACACCCATGTTTTGGTAAAGCAATCTGTGGGAANTGATGATGACGATGAGGACGATGAGATGCCACCCATAATTCTCCATCTTGCTCTCATCTACCTCCATTCTAAAAACCCAAAACTACAAACTTTCACCCTGTGACAAGCTAAACTACAGTTTATTTCAAACCATTGTTGTTTTTAATTAATCCCTAAGCTTTGGGAGCCTTTCCCATGGACTAAGGTCAGAGGCAGTGCTTTCCTGGGGTCCCAGCCGGGGTCTCAGACCCCCCAGGGCAGCTGGAGGGGTTTTCCCCGTGCCCTGGACTCCAACATCATCCATATACACATCCAGATGTATATTTGAGAAGCACTCTTGCCGTATTTTTTAAACTGAAGAACGAGTTTTTAAAGGTAGATGAGGATGATGGTGGAAGTGTTCTGCCACGTGCCAGCTGCTTTCCCCTTGCTCTTGCAGTGCTAAAGGAAGTGTCCCTGCTGCCAGCTGGGGCTGTTGGCACCAGGATCCCTTCACCTGAGAAAAACACACGTGCAGCACAAGGAGGAAGGAGGTGAGAGTGGGGAACGTGGCCAGGAGTTCATTTTCCTGGTGCACTCAGCGAGGCAGATCCTCAATCAACCTTCCCTGGTCCTTGGGAAGCTCCAGGTGAGCACAAACCCAGCAGTGCCCGGTGCTGCCAGGGAAGGGGATGAGTGTCACCCAGAATTTCTGCAGCCTTCTGAGAATTTTTAAAGCCTTCTGAGAATCTCTAAAGTTTTCTGACTTTTCTAAAGCTTTTCGAATGTTTACATGTTGAAGTGGAGTCTTTCAAGGACTTTGTAGGAAAAACAGTGTTTGTCTAGGAGAGACCTTTGCTGGACTTTTGTCTCTGCCAGTGTGGATGGAGAGGTGGCAACTTCTCCCTCCAGCCCAGGGGCAATCCCTGGAAAACTACAGATACCCTGGTTGTAAATAAACTTTCGCTTTCCTGCCTTTGGAGCTCACTTTGTGTGCTGTGCCTTCATTCCCTGCCCTGTTGTGACAGGTGAGCCCCAGACTTCTGTGGGGGGAGCAGCTCTGCAGCTTCAGGAGTTTTGCTGGGGCTGCTCTCAGCACCCCTGGAAGTGCTGCCCGAGCTTCCGGCTCTGCCCGAGGATGCAAAAGGGATTTCTGCACCTGGAATGCCAAAATCAGCCCCAAAACCCTGGCTGCACAATCGAAACCCAGGGTCTAGACCAGGTGAGCACAGGGGAGTTTCACAAAAACTGGAATATGTGCTTTCTGCTGCTGACATTTGCTAAAGGATTGTTCGGCTCTCCGGCAGCTTTTACAGCACAGAATGGAAAAGCTCATTCTGCTCCAAGTGCTTGAAGGTTGTATTGAGTCAGGTAACTACTACAAATTCCTTCTCTGCCTGTTATACCTTTAAATCTCCAAGGAATTCTCTGGCTTTCCAGGCAGGATCCCATTTTGTATTCCAGGCAGCACCAGCTGCTGCAAAGACGCACAAACACTGGGAGTTGCCTGAGGGATATTTTCACTCATTTTTAGCCTGGCTCCCTAAGGAAACCCTCGTGTTTTGAGGGTGGGTGGAAGGTTTATGCAAATACATCCGTCCTCCTGTGCTGCCTTCCCAAAATGTCCAGCCTTTGATTCCAGTTTTCCCAAACAAGTGAGAAAAGCTGGGAGTTCACCAGACACTGTGGGCACTGTGAACACTTCCAGATCCAAAATGCTGAGGAAGCTTCACCGGGGGTGGGAAAACCTCCCCAGCCCTGAAGAATCCACAGGGGGGAATTTGTGACCTGGGAGAAAACAGCCTGGAAAGTCTAAACACAGCAGGCATCAGTGAGGAGAGGTCAGGAATGGTCCTCAGCCAGGGAATTCCCTCTGGGAATTACTCAGAGCTCGGGTAGGATTGGAGGGAAGGAAGGATGGGGGATTTTAGTCCTGAGCATTCAGAATTTGCTGTTCATGGGGAGTCAGGAGAGGCAGCACCGGGCTGCAGGGGTTTGTCTGGGCTAGAAAATCTTGCAGGGGATCAATATCCATCAACAGAGCTAACACAGGAGCTGGAGAATTCCTGCAGAAGCTGGCAGGTGACAGGAAACCACGGCAGAATTCAGGCAGAATCAGTTAACCAGGCAGCACAGATCCATGTAATTGGAATTCATTCATTCTCCTGCCCAGAACCTGCCTGTTTTCCTTGTTTTCTCCTGTTCAGGCTGGATTAAAGGAGCTCCTTCTCATGACAGGAAAAAGCACAACCCCCCTAGTCCAGATTTAGAGCACGTCACAAATCCTTTGAAGTCAGAAACTTGTTTGGCTCTTGTAAAATATATCTTTTATATATACATATATATATTCTGAGCTGGAAAATATATTTCTCCATCTTACTCCCTGCAGGAGGAGTCTGGATCCCAGTACCCCCAGTTCCTGGTGCTTGTTCCAGTTGCCAGGCCAGCGTGCAAACTTCCCTCCTGACTTTGGGAAAGGGAGAAAATGCAGGTTCTGCTGACGGAAAGACTTTGTGAATTAGCCCGGGTAAAAGCTGAGCGAGCTCCAGAGACTGCTCTGGGTGTTGCTGTGAGCCTGGGCACCTGCTCAGAGCTGACAACCACTGAAACCAGGGGCACAAAGGAGTTTCAGGGAGAATTTTGGAGCTCCTTCCAGCTGGAGGCTGCAAACAGCCCCTGTGGAGTCAATAGGAATGCTCCTGGAGAAAACACCTGTTCAGCAGGGATAAGGGAATGCAGCCCATCCTGAGGAGCTGCTCAATGCAGGGTTTGTATCCAGTGTGTAATTTGAAAAATATCAGCGCTCCAGCAGTGCCACAGGAGTGCAAATGTTCCAACAGAATGGCTAGAATTGCCTGGAGTTGCAAAAGGCAGTTTTCGCACAGTCAAAACTGCATTTCCTGTTGATTAGNTTTTTTTTTGTTTTTTTTTTTTTTTTTTTTTTTTTTTTTTTTTTTTTTTTTTTTTTTTTTTTTTTCTCTCTCTGGAGCTGGAAAAGTGAGAAAGGAAATGGGGGTTAGAGCTGATTCACTTGAGCAGAGCTCTCTGTTAAATTTGAGTGGGAAATGCAAAGTGGAAGGATCTGTTACAGCTCAGCTTGATTCCAGGGGGGAAAGAAATTGGAATATAGAACCATGAATTCAGAGGGACTGAATTAATCACTGAGTAATCCTTTAAGTAATTGAGGATCTGGTAAATTATCAGAGCTGGGTACTGCCCTGTTTGGGGACGTGGTGTGAGCCCTGGATCATTTAAATAAATCTCTGCCAGTCTCAGCTGGCTCTGCCAGCTTTGGAGCTGAGAAGATGCACGTGGAAGGGCTTTGAAACAAAGCAGGGTTTATATAAATATCAGTTTGTCAGAGGCTGGTGGGTACACCTTGCATCAGCTCTTGGCTTCTGTGATGCCAGAATCTCTTCCTAAAGACTCAGGACCCAATCCAGAGAGGTTTTACTCATTGTAAAATCACAGCAGTGACATGAACATCATTCACAGAATCTTCACTGCTGTGTCCCAGTGCCTCTTGTCCCTAATTCCAGTAGAAATTCTCTTTTCTCTGCTTCTGGCCCTCCAGTCTCAGCTGGGCTGCAAGGGCTCCTCAGGCTGGGGGGGTTTCAGCCTTGGCTTGGGCTGATTTTCTGAATCAGAAAAACTCACTGCCCCACATCCTCTGGCATCTGCTGTGCCCATTCAAGCCATTAATGACAAAATCAGAGGAATCCCATTAAAATCATGTTCCCTGTTTGACAGCTCTGGTTGGGCTCAGCTGATAAAGGCAGGCTCAGCCCTGGGAAAGGCCCACTGGAAAAAGGCGATGCTGTTAATTCCCTTCCCTTGGAAAAGATATGAGCCAGCCCAAATTCCTCATCATTACAGCAGGTAATAAAGAGGCATTTTAATAGAAGGAACTAATAGTGGGTGACATTTTTACAGAGATGACAGATGATCTGGCTCTGTGCTCGGCATATTTTTGCTAGAGGAGGAGGGTAGAACCTTTGATTTGAGGCACTAAATCAGTTATGAGGAAGCAATAAACTCCTGGCTGGGGCTTTAAAAATATTTGTCCTTTTAGAGCACCCCCTGCAAGTGCTGCAGAAACAAGTGGATGGGATCAGCCAGGAAATGCTGGCTCTCCACCCCAGCAGGGGTTTGTTCTCTCCCTGTAGCAGCCCGGTGGAACAGATTTGGGCTCTGGTGGTTCATACAGTGCTCAGTCTGGTGCTCCCAGGGCTGTGAGAACTCCTGGCAGGAGAATCCAGGGTGCAGAGCAGCAATAAAGCACGTTCCAAACGGGGAGGGCACCCAAGGAGCTCCATCCCACGTTCCTGGGGACAGGGAGTCACAGCAGCAGCCCCGGCAGGGCTCTGCTTGGCCACAAAATCATTTCTTATCCCCACACAGAAAATCCTGGAGCTAAGCTTATCTTTTGAGTGAAAAACCAAAAACAACCCAAAACCTTAGAGCTGCTTAAGGCTGTATTTTTTTTCCCCCAAAGCCATTGATGATTCTGAAAGCCCTTTCAGGTGCCCAGCTCTGCCTGACCTCGAGGAGGAGCAGCTCTGAGATGAGAATTTGCCTTGCAGGGGCCGTGGCAGCAGCACCAGCAGCGACAAGTCCAGGAGAACAGCTGAGTTTGAAACTCCATTTATTTCTGACAGAGTCTCTGCCTGATCTGAACTTCATTCAGGGAGCTGGTGCTTGATAACTTGTCAGAGAATACAGAAATAATTCTCCTGGAAGGAGCTGACTGGGCTTGGCAGGCTGGGCGAGAGCTGAATCCAATGTTTTGTCTGGGAATAAATTTCCTTCCGTGGCAATTGATAGCTCCAGATGCTCCAATGGTTCATGAGATCAACATTTTTATTCTCTCCTGGCGGGGTGTGAACTGATTCACACTGTCCACGTTAATGATTTCAGGCTTGCAGAGCTTTGAGCAGAAATGCAGCTGAAAGCTCTGGGTAATCTGGACTTGCATGGTTTGGAATGAATAAATTAATTACTGTGCCACCTTTTCAGCCAGAAGAGTATAATTAAAATAGGCATACAGTCAAATTCCTTTGGTTTGAAAGCATCCAGAGAACAGTCCAAATGGCAGCTACTTTCAAAGAGAAAAAACTTCCTTAAAGCAGGAAAATCTTCCTTTTAATTCTCTATGATTGTGATCAACTTTTGAAAAAAAAAAAACCCTCCAAATACCTTTACCACAAAAGGTTACTTTCTCATTGAAATGGTGAGAAAATGGGAGTATTTTTAACAAACCCTGAATAGAAAGTTCTGCTCTCATATTAACTACATTTAATCTCACCTCTCATTCCCAAACAGAGACAGATTGCCTGAAGGGATGGGCTGGCACTGCTCCATGGCAGTTACTGCAGTTTCTGTCACTTCCTACCTTCCAAAAGTTTCGTCCATGAAAATACAGCAGCCTTCCAGAAATCATTAAAAACTGAGAGGCATTTCTGGCCCTGCCTCCCAAACCACTGTGGTCAGGGCAGCTCCAGCTCTAATTCCAGGAGATTTCTGTGTTGAGGTGACGATTTCCAGCACTTGGTGTGTTTATTCTGCTCCGTGTTAACGCTGACGTGGCCCAGGAATTCTCTGCCTTGGAGAATTAACAATTTGAACCCCTTGAAAAAGGATTCTCAGAGATGCTGATTTAAGGGAGGGGAACGTGGCATGGCTGCTTTAGCAAAAAGCCAGCTGACTCTGGAAGGAAAATTCTCTTTCCTTCTTCCCTGAAATTCCCTTCCATGAACAGCCCCAGAGAGTGAGTGGATCTGCTCAGCTTTTAGGGGAATTCCTAGAAACCACTTCTGCCACAAAACCAGAGTTGGCAGCCCTGAGACAGACTCCAACAATATCCATCTTATTTAGAGGTGATCTGGTTTATTCATTTCTTATCCTCGTTTGTATAAAAAATCAGCCAGTTTTGGTTGTGAAGGAGAAGGAGCCTAATCCCTCACGGGATGCAATAAACATCATGAAATGGATTGGATGGCCAGTAAAGCATCCTTTGGTTGGATGCTGCTTTATTTGCAGCTTTGTGATACAAATCTCTGTCTTTCAGCTCTGAAGCAAGATGATTTGATTCTCTCTCTCTCCCTCCTGCACACTCCCAGTACCACCCCAATCCCTCACATTCCATTAGAGGCTCATTTTATGCATTTTGTTTATAATTAAGCAGAGATGCAGTCGTGCGTTGTTGCTTTTGAAGGATATTCTCAAGCTATTTTGGAGATTTTAAACAGGGTGCATTAAGGTTAATTACCTAATAATTTACAGTATAAAACACCCTTGCAGGCACTCTGACCCTCACTAATTGTGGCACTGAACAAAATAAATAAGGGTTTGCTTGCATTGCAGCAATGTGACCACGAACAAAGCCCTTCATGGAATTTATGATGTCCTTTTCTTTCTCCTTGGCTTCAGTGGGCAGCCTCCAGCAGGGACTGATCCAGAGGAGAGGAGTCTCTCCATATTCATTTTATAATGATTTTCCTTTCTTAACACCACTCAGATGTCAAACGTAGAGCAGCTGATTTCTGTTAGAGGATTTCAAACGTTGTGCTGTGGAGGCAATAAAGACTGACAGGGTTTGATGGGAGGAAAGATGATTTCGAGGGGCTCAGGACAAAGTGGAAGGACAGGAAGCCAAAAGTCAGAGAAACTCCAGAGCAATGAGATCTTCCCATTTCCTGGGGCTTTTCCTGCTCTTTCCCTGGGCCAAATGCTTCAGTTCCCAGGTCTCCAGGTGGCAAAAATCTGTGTGGCTTCACTGAGTTCCTCAAAACCGGGCAGAACACTCCAAATGAGAGCAGGCAGGGTTACCTGTGGGGAGCAGGCTGGGCTGGGACTCTGCTCCCAGCACGGGGGGTGTTCCGTGACCCCTGGGACTGGGGCTCATGGTCAGCCTGGAAGTTATTCCCAGCCCGTGGAGTGTGCAGGGAGAGCATTCCCAGCTCCCGCTTTGTGTCTTGTTGGTGGCTTTTTTTTTAGGCAAAGATCTCCAAGGAAAGGGTGAAAGCTGTGCACTGCACCTGGCCTGTCTCACCTCCACCAAAACCAGGCAGGGATTGGTGCTGCCACGGTAATTTGCTCTGCCAGAAGCAGATCTCCTGTTCATCTGGGGATGTTTTTATGTTCGAGGTGTCGTGTGGACTTTAAATGGTCCGTGGCTTGTAGCAGATTAATTCTCTATTAGTTGGAGTCGTTCCCCTTCGTTTTCCCACCATGAATTCTGCCTTTGCACAGGAGCACTGTGAGGATATTTTATGTCTCAGGTTCTGTGCAGGTGTTCAGAAAGGGGCTTTGGGGTTTCTTTTTTCTGCTCGAGTAGCTGAGAAAGAGACTGGGGTGATTTTGGGTGCTGCAAATCCGCGTCTCACGCCTTGTGGCACGCTCACAGATCTCTCTGTCAGCAGCGAGCAGCGTGTGAAAGCATTTAATAAACGTTCAACAAAAGCATTCAGTATTTATTATTTAAAAAAATAAACTCTTAAATAGAAAGATAAGGAGCCTCAGCAGCTTTCCAGCCTCCTGTGCTCTGCTGAAAGCAACACCCAGGAGCAGAAAGTGAGAGCCCCTGAGCTCAGGAGGCTTCAGAGAGAGGATGGGAACGCCAGGATGGG
>VYXD01005566.1:101690-113755 GCA_013397195.1 Hylia prasina | reverse complement strand
TTTTTTTTTTTTTTTAACCCGAGTAAATGTTTATGACATTAACCTGATATTTATTCGGGGCTGGATTATCTGTGCCTGCGCATCCAGGAAACCCTGGCAGGAGACAGTGAGTGGAACTTGAGGGAAGCTCAGTGGTGATTTGATAGAACTTTGTTAATCAGGACTGATTCCGTTTAAAAGGGGAAAAAAAAACCACCAAAAAAAATTGTTTTCTATGTATTTGTTTTGGGAAAAAAATGGAAGAAAGGAAGTTTTGTGAGTTAAAATCTTTTCTTGTGAATCATATTATTTCTCTCTCACCATTCAGAGGACATCAATAATGGCCACATTTTTCAAGTTCATTTAAGTGGGATTTGGTTTGTCATCAGTTTAGATCTCACTCCGAAATTCCATCACTCTTTATTCAGCTTCAGAACGTGCTAAATTCTTCAGATATTTTCCAACTCTTCTTCCTTAAGGCTTCTGAGTGAAATTCTACGTTTATTTAATAAAGCAGCCAGAATTTACTACACCAGTGCTGGTAAGCACTTTTTACTCTCCTCAAGATAGATTAGAGTTGACTGCAGACTTTTTTTTTTTTGCTACAGCTGCACAAGTTTACAAGTCACAATTGAATTACCAAACTGAGGAAAAGAAAGATTATTCCTGTGGGTGCAATGCAGGTTGCAGACTTGTTTTCCTTTAAAGAAGGGTTTAAAGAATTAGCAATAAATGTTATCAGCTGCAGCTAGAAAATGATGCTGACATATTACTTTGTGGGGACCCTCCGGGGCATCATGAAAAGCAAATTCCTCAGCTGAGCTTTCCAGAAAAAAACCCCAACCGTGCCCTTTGGAGCACCTTAAGCTCAGATTTAGTGCAGAGGACAAAACTCAGCTCACAGGCACCCCTGGCTTGCCCCTGAAATTGCACAACCTGCAGTGCATGAAGAGTTACTGATTTATTTTAAACAAGGTGCTCCTGCTATGACTTTTTGAATGTTATTTTCCCAAGTTTTGCAGGCGCTGTCGCACGTCAGGCTTTGCTCTTTGTTCCTGCATCTTAAAAAAAAGAATAAATATTGTGAGCCACCTGTTTTCTCCTTAAAATGCGTTTGCTGCCTCTGCTGAGCAGCCTTTCGCCGCAAACCCTGAGATGAGGGAAATTTCTCCCCTCAGGGTGAGTTCCTGACAGACCACCGGGGTTCAGAGGTGCTCACGGTGTTATCCTGGGCTGCTGCCATCGCTGCAAACCTCACCCAAGTCACCCCCGCGTCTGGACTGGCACCTACGAGCACAGAAAAGCCTTTTCCACCAGCTGTAGGTGCAGAATGTTCAATCCAGCTTCTGAAAGCCCAGGGGTTTGGGGCTGCAGCCTGAAATCAGACATTTGAACTCGGCACAGCTCCTGTTCCTGACCTTGTGATGTGATCAGAGCTGTGAACCCGCAGCTGCCTCTCACAGACCCGACAAAAAGCATCTCCCCTGCTCGTTGGGGGGAATAATTCCTGTGCAAAGAGGAGCTGACAGCTGAATCCTGCCCTCTCAATCACTGTTTGCAGCAGAACAAGCCCAGACCATCTCACTTATCCACTACTGAATTCGAGGCAACAAAGATAGATGGGCTTGGAGTTATCTCCTCCAGAAACCTTTATTATTTTTGTAGAAACCCATTTAAACACTCCACAAAACGTGAAACACTCGGTGAATTCATTTCTTACACAGCCCTGACGTTCCTTAGCACCCCTGTGCTTTAGGTGTTCATTCTTCAAACGTTTTCATTATTTGGCGTTCTAGAAATGAGCCAGGGTTAATTTCTCTCAAAGAAACGAGGAATGAGGTGTCCTTAAGGAGATCTGCAGCTCGGGTTATCTCCTGTTCTGGCTGGAAATCTGCGTTGCACTGAGCAATTCCACCTGGGCTCCCATCCCTGCAGCTGCTCCCTGGAATTTTTTCCATTTTCCTGGCACTGAAGATCTCTTCGCTCTCTTCCTTCAGTGCCCAGGGAGATTTATTAATAAAAATAAAAAGGTTGCCCAGATTTGGTAGTGTTGGGTAACTGATGTGAGTTGGTTAATTTGTACCAATAACCGCTGAATGTTCATCAATATTTCGGTCTTGGCTTTAAATATTTGTGGTTGTCTGGAAGTTCACAGAGAGGGAAAAGGGAAAGGGAAAGGGAAAGGGAAAGGGAAAGGGAAAGGGAAAGGGAAAGGGAAAATGTCCCTCTGCACCAGCTTTGGAGGGACTGGTGACACTTCTTGGCCAGCTCTGAGGGTCTCACAAGACCACCAGAATTACAATTTATGGAAATCTTTAATAAACAAATGCAATGAACTGCCCACCACCATCACATCATGGAGCAGTGATTGTGGGTGAAGGAGCCGTTGGGTTTTAGGCACAAAGAAAATCACCTTTTATGTGAAAAAATTCTGAACCTGGACCTTTTCTTCCACATCCAGGTCCTAAAGAATCCAAAATCTTCCTGGAAATTTCACTGAGCTTGAACACTGGGATAAGTGTTGAAATCATTAAACCAGGTGAGCTAAATGTGATCTGGATTTTATCAGCAGAATAAATCCATAATGTTTGATTCCCCCTGAAGGGAAACCAGCACTCCGCATGACATTAAAGATGGAAAATCTGAAGTGAAAAATAATAAAAAAAGGCAGGTTTATTAAGTCTTTGTGGTGGCTTTTCAACAGCCAGTTTTGTGTGCTTTAGAAAATCAATTAAGGGGATGAAAGTAAAGATTGTGGGAAAACATTTGCTTTATGAAAAAAAAAAATAAAAGACAGAGATTTGGAAATATAACTAAAAAAAAATCTGAACAAACTTCCAAAACTGTATTTTTTTTTCCCCCTGAAGTAAATTATGGTGACAAAAACAAACCCACAACACTTTGGAGCTCACAGCTCACACAGACTCTCCCAGCCACTTCCCCATTATCCCCATCATCAATTTTGTAACAGGCACTGATTTTATCATCATTCTTTATATTAATTCCCCTTAGGGTGGGAAAGGGCTTTATTCCCCTCCCCATTCCCAAGCAGCAGCAGATAAATAACTTCAGCTGAGTGTCTCAGACAATTTTCTTTTCTCAAAGGAGCCTTTCCTGCCTGGACAGCAAGAGCACAAAACACTGTTGCTGTGGCGTGTGCCAGCCAATAAATCCTGTCCCTGGGCACCTTCATTTATTCCCATGGATTACCTGGGTGATGTTATCTTTAGGAGACAAAGAGTCTGAATATTTTAGAGCTCTCACAATAGAAAGGGCAACGTGAATCGCTGAGGTAAAAGCTGTTCCCAACTCAGAACCTCCCACAGAAGGAGGAGGACGTAAAGCAGGAGAACATTTTTCTGTTTCTTTCAGCCCATATTTCAGATTAATGACCCAGCTCCTTGGTGTGATCAGGGCACAGAGCTCCTTGCAGGTGTTTCTCTGCTCTGAAACCTGCGTGTGAGAATATTCTGTGTGCAGATGTGCTCCTCTGGGGGCCCAAGCAAAGGAGTTGGCAGCTGATTGGGGAATTCCTCAGGCATTTCAAACCCTTTCTCTGCATTCACCTTTCTAGGAATGGTATCCAGCTATAACAGGGAAGGGGGAGATGCAGCAGAACTCCATTTACTCCAGAACCATCCTTCGCATTTAAAAAATGTATTTAATTGCAATTAAATAAATGCATTTAAGTGTAATTAAAACCTGTCCTGTCTCAGAAAAAGGATTGATCCAGCAAACTGAACGGGACCAGGATTGGAACCACTTCCCAAACCCTGTCCCCATTTTCTCAGTAGGCTGCAGCACTTGCTCAGCCAAAATAAGAAGGTGAAAGTGATTGAATTAACCCTCATAAAAGGTTCAGACACTGCCAGAAGATGATGTAACATAAACCACAGATAAAGAAAGCCTCGTTAAAAAATAAAGGGAATATGTTTGCCTTCTCTACATTTCAAAGTCGGGTTTTCCTTGTCATGTAGAGACAAAAGAGCTTTTGAAAATTTCAAAGCTCCCTTTTCAAAAAATACTTTTGCCACCAGGTTCTTTCGAAGAGGATTTTTTTGGGCCCTGCAGATTTTTGGCTTGTGCAGCCCAAATTCTCCACAGCACAGGGGATTCAACAGGCAGAGCAGATTTCAGATTTCCACACTGGATGAACAGAGGTGAGCAGGGAGACCAACAGCATTTACACCACTGAGGAGTGAAAAAAGGGAAAATAGAGAGGGGTTTTCCTCTTAGCTTCACAAAAAAATATGGATAAAATATGAATAAACCAGATAAAAAGGTAACAAAGCTGATCTCGTTCACCAAGAGATCGCTGACAATAAAATAAATCTATTTTTCTCAGAAAGTAACTTCTTTCTTTTGTCCTTACCACATGTGGCTAAAAAGTTTCCTTGCACAATCAGCCTTTGTGAGGTAAAAATTCCCTGCAAAGTGGGTAAAGGACGTGGGCATAGATCCTCCCATTGTGCAGCAGGGCCAGGGATTCTGCCCTCCCAAAATCCACGGGTCTGCTGGAATTGCAGAGGAGCAGAGAGTCGGCTCTAACCTTTGCAGTGCAGCTCAAAGCAGGGTTTAAGTTCTTTGAAAACAATCAAACCTCTCATCTTAAATACCCTTTAAAAAGCGAAGTGTCTCCTGAGCTGTTGCTTCACAATGTGAAAATGCTGTAGCAAGACATGGGAAGAGGTAAGGGATTTGATTTTATTTTATTTTATTTAGAATTTTATTTTCCAGCCTGGCTCATCCTCTCACTTGTGGGAGCAGCTGAGGTGGGACAACACAACAAAAAGTGAGGGCAAGATCTGGTAGCTCAGGTTGTGTCTAAACCCCACGGTTTGTCCTAATTTAAATGTTTAAATGTGACCAGAGGCCACCTGGGAGTGCTGAGCCCCAGGAGGTGACAGCAAACTCCACCTAAACCTTCCCTTTAGCCAGCAGAAGCATTCATTGGCAATTCTGTTTTTGGAAGCTTTTCCATCACAGTGTATCCCTTCACTGAGTAACTTCCCAGCCTCTCCAGCTCCAGTTTAAATAAGCACTGACGGCTCTGAAGGAATCAGAGAGGTTTTGCCGAGGGGCACCCAAAGCACTGCTGGGGTGGCTCAGGATCGTTGCTGGCTGCTAAAGCAGCCTTCAGGGATCACAAGGTCACCAATTAAAGAAGTTAGAAATGCGTTTGATCACTCAGAAATTATACCGACACCTTTAATGCCATTTTTTCTTCTGTCTCAGTAGCAACGTTTCTTTTACATTACAGATATATCCATGGGCAAGGGGAGACGGCGGATTTTACCAATTTTATACAAAATACCAACGCTCCCATCTGAAATAAACTCTTAGGACAAGGAACCTCTTTATAACATCATGCAAACTATGATCTGCAATCCCAGGCAGTTTAGATATACATACATTTATATACACACGTTTTGGGGGTACAGCAGTGACACATTTTGATTGGGAATTATAATTCAGTAAGATTTTTAAGCAATGTGAATCGTTCACCTTCTTGCCAGCTCCTTCCACTTCTCCCCCAACTGCAGTGGTCAGTCCAGGGACAAAACTGTGAGCAAAGAAATCACCTCTTATCTGACTTACAGCAGGGCAAAGTAGCCACCAATCCTCCTGAAACAGCCCAAAATATCCTGGGTGTGGTGGGCAAGGAAAAATCAGGAATTTAGGCACAAAGCTGTGCCACCAATTCCCTGATATTTTCACAAGGAGCACCAACCAGGCATGAATTGGATTTCCCACCAGTGAAATATCAACAGGACACACTGCACTTGGCCAGCAAGGGAAGGAATTGGAAACAGATCCCAAAAGCAGCAAATCCCAGCCCAAAGTGGCTTTTAGGGAAGCTCCCAGGTTGCTGCAGGTGCTTCCACCCACAAACATTTTCAAGTACACAGAGACTTTTAATTTAGAACCACGTTCTCCATGATATGCAAGGCACAAAGATCCATCAATTCAGCGTATTTGGGGCACCAGGGATGAAGGTTTCATCAGCAGCCGTGTGAAAATCATTTTATTGAGTGTTCAATCTGATGGCGCTGGAGTTTGATGCTGGTGGCAGAACCTAAAGCAGAGGTTTCATCCAAAATCCTTTGGAATCAATGTGATTCTTAGCACCAACTTCAGCGAGGCCAGGATTTCTGCCTAAATTTTACTTTTAAATAAAATGCATAGGTTATTTCTAGATCACTGTGATTACCTCCAGACTAACTCATGGCAGTTTTTATGCCTCCCAGGATATTTTCTGGGAATCCCAGAAGCTTCCATTTTGCATATAATAATTATATCCAATAAAAAAATAGTATGAAGCGACTCCCAAGAGCCAAAGGTCAAAAATTCATCTAACATGTGTTAATCTTTATTGTGGAACAACAAGATAATAAATAAGTTTATGAATTCACATGACGTGTACAAAAAGCTGGGAAGCTTCTGTACCAAGTTAGGTACCAGTGATTTGGATTTCATATTTCTTAAACAAATGATCTGAAGTTTTATACACCTGTGGAGTTAAGGCAAAACCAGATAAGACCTTTAACACAACAGAAGGGTTGGAAAATACACAGAAATACAAACAAGGGGGCTCTCATCTCCAGCTGACAAAGAGGAAGGAATCCCTCAGGAGCTGAATAAAGCAGTAATTGTCAATCAAGTTAATTAAAACTGAAGAACAAGTGTTTGTCCTGCAGGGCAAAGCTGTTTGGCAAAGTTGTGCCTGAATGATCACCTTTAACCCTGAATGGTCATAATCTGCTTTTCCTTTTAGGAATCAGCACCTGGAAAAGAGGAACCCCTTCCATATCCAAGCAAAACACATCCACGACCCCTCACACCGACAGAGGCTGGGCCTGCCTGTGGCTGAGCTTAAATGTTTGGGTGAACCATCCAACACACAACAGGCAGAGGAGAACTCAAGTCAGCCACTGAGCAATAGGAATTACCTCTCTAAGACAATGGAATAGATCATGGCAGGCCCAGGACAGAAACATGACCAGTATATCAATGCACAGCTCTTTGGCAGCAGCGCTCTAACTCCTGCTCGAAGCCTGAACACAAACTCTCCTGCATGAAACACTTGGTGCCAGTCTGTTCACAGTTAAGGAAAATCTCCTTCTTCCACGAATCCGGTAAGTCCAGGGAATGAAACTGGGATAAATCTTGCGGGCAGCTTCAGACTGTGACCTTAAGCATTGATATTTATTGTCTGCTTTAGTCTCAGTCCAAAGAATTCGTATTTGAGCACACAGAATTCAGTGGAACTTCTGAGTAGTTCGGATGGGGCCAAAATCCATGGAGAGAATCCAAAGAACCACCCGTGAGGAAGCAATAAAGAACCATGTCATGGGCTAACACAGCTTGGTGTTTGGTTAAGGAGGAAACACAAACCATCACTCCCATGAGGACAAAATGATCTTCGTGTGACAGAGGCGAGGATGAGCCTGCGCCTGGAGGAACGCCACGGGAAAATTGACTTTACAGGGGGAAGACCAGGAAGCCAGAGAACGTCGAGTACTGCCACCCCCCGACCAGATTTCCTTTCTCCAGCTTCAGGTAAACCTTGTCCTCCTTGTCCAGGTAGAGCAGGACCCCGTTGGTGGCGGCTTCACGGGTGACGTCCTTGTCCCCGGCGAAAGCAGAGATCACTGGCTTCCCATTCAGCATCAAATTGACCTGCAAGAGAGCCCCTGAGAAGCTCTAATCAACTGCAAAGCATCAAGGGCCACCCCTGAATATCAACCACAGAGCAAGGGCACAGTCTTCAGTGCTTTTGGGGTGGTTTCAAGCTAATAATGACATTTATTTGGCACAAGCACGTGGATGTTCGTGAGCTGGACCTGCAGCTGAGTGAGGCATCACCTCGGTATCACTTTGCTTATCTCAAGGGTTATTTAGGCACACAGGAGAAAAAAAAAATACATTTTTAATAAATTCTGGCACCCAGAGACGTTACATGAGGTGGCAGAAGCACCACAGTGGGCTGGGAGCTTACACTGCACTGGGAACAAAATGTGTGTCCCTCTCAATAGTGACGGCAGCTTAGTCCTGAAGTTCAGAGCAGATTTTTAGCTTTATAAACTGACTCAGTTTTTTCTATAAAACACTTCTGTAAGCCAGCATTGCCTCTGCTCTGAGAGCAGCAACTGTAAATAAAGATGGGCAGGGCCTGGGGAAGCGGGCAGATCCAGGAATTTTTCATTTCCCCCATGGCAAGCCAGCAGCTTTGCTGTTCCTGCTTCCCAAGCAGCTCTAGTGCAGTCACAGGGGGTGAATTATGGGATGCTTACCCACATCCACCCTGCTGGCCTTGCATATGGGCCCATTAATTTTAATGGGAGCCACCACGGAATAAATTCCTGCTCAGCAGAAGTCAGGGCAGCAGAGGCTGGTGTTGATTTGGGATTCACCTGTCTGGGAAATCCACTTAATCAGGTGTCTCTGGGGGACCAACTGCAGTTTAATGATGTTTAATGGCTCTAACAGATGTTGTGGGGGCAGAGGAACATCACTTGTGTGGGAAGCTTGCAGGTGATTTAGTGGGGCTGGATGTGGCTGAGACTCAAACCAGTTTGATCCACGGCAATGGTTTCTGCTTCTCCTCCCCATTTGCCTCGCAGAAAAGGGGCATCAAGGCTTTACTCATTGCTTGACTTGGGTTTCTCACTCTTTCTGTTCCAGCAGGTTCCCCTGGAATCATCTGACAGGAATTTAACCACACCTGGGATGATCTCACACTGACTCTTCCAAAGCAGAGCCAAGCAAACCCATCCATCACTTCGGAATCTCTCACCCATGAAAGGTTTTGCCACGGGATGGAACATTCCCTGCCACGGGAAACTCCCAGGTCTGAGCTCCTGGTTTGTGAAATGCCAGAGTCTGAGCTGCACTTCCAGAACCCAAGGCTTGGCATCTTTCTTGGCAATGGGCATTTTAAATGCACTGAAGTGGCTGACATACAGTTATTCAACCTTCAGCGTGCAAGAGAGTGAAGAGAACACTTTTAGAGCACATTAAACAGATTATAGGCTCATTATAGAGATTTTCATGAGGTCAGTGTTTAATTTAAGGCTTTAAATGATTGGAATTAGGATTTCCCACTGTGAACTGAAGGGGGATTTGAGCAGAGGTGGGAGTGTGGCTCTCACCAGCTCTCTGCCACCTCCACTTTTCCCAGGAGCTTCACCAGCAGCCCAGAGCGGGCACAGAGAGATGTCTGATCACTCCTCCTGCAGGAACCCAGCCCAGCCTGGCAGACTGAAAACCACATCCAGGGGCAGGAGAGGGCAGGGAAAAGCATCAGACACTTGAGTGAGCCTGGAGGTCCCGTGGGTGGGAACGAGGGAAGCCACAGGAGGTGCCACAGCAACTGCGGGACCTGGCAGGGAGATGAAGGAATCACAGCAAGGAATTTGCTGTTGGCTCAGCAAGGGGATGTTCAGGAATTCAAAGGCGTTTTTTCCCCTCTTGCATTTAATTAGGCAGATCTGTTGCTATTAAGCTCCAGGAGGAAGTGCAGAATTACCATTTTCTCTAATATATCACACACCTTTTATACATTATATGATGAAAAAAGAAGTTTAAATTGCTGTAAGGGTTCCCTAGAAGAGATTGCTACAGGGATGTAACCAACCTTGGTCCTCAGCACACTGAGGGCATAACCTGGCACCTGGCACCAGATGCCAGGCCACAGATTGTTCCAAAAACACTCAAATCTGGCACCCAGAACTCCTGTGCTCCACACAGGGAGTTTAACCTGCAGCAAAACCCGACTCCTCCGCAGGATTTGAGTGAAATTCAGAGTTCTCTTTTACTCTGGGGTCATTCATCCTACTGAATGCTTTATGTCACCCATGGCATGGACGTGAGGTTGTGCTGATTAATCTGAGGTTTGTTCATTTGAAATTAATGGACTCTACTGCTAGGAAGTCAACAGCACAGGTTGCTGTAAATGAAGCTATTCTTCCTTAAAATCATAGTAAATGCTGCTGGGCTCAGTCAATATTCTATCCTAAATGAACAATTTAAATAAAGATTCTACAATCACACTCATCAACATACCTGAATTGTTTGGCTCTGGTAGACTTTAATTACGTGAAAATTGAAACTGTAAATTCCTTTCCGTGGTGCTACAAAGACAGACTCCAACGTGAAAAAATTGCCCACGTTTACAAGGATCTACAAACAGAAAAATACAGCGTGGGCATTAGTACAGGTGGTGAGTGCTAAAGAAAAATACAGATTATTAACTTTAGAAACCATTCACCCATGGAAAAAATTTAATCCACATCTAAGCTGGTTTATTGACTTTCTCTCAATTACTTTGGAATAGCTCATAAAATGGGTATTTAGTTGTGTTTATAGGACAATTTTACTACAAATAATCTAAGATGGGAATTATTTCTCACTTTGCTGCTATACCACACCCTCAAGTCCTTTCTTCCATACCTGTTTTTCAAAAGGCATTTTTGTTCATCGTTCTCCCAAAATGACAAGGAAACACCAATTCTGGGGGTGGCTTTTGGCTGAAAAGCAGTGACAAGGAAACCAGTTCTGGCTGAAAAGTGGCTTTTGGCTGAAAAGCAGTGACAAGGAAACACCACTTTTGGCTGAAAAGTGGCTTTTGGGTGAAAAGCAATGAGATGAAAACACCAGTTCTGGCTGAAAAGTGGCTTTTGGGTGAATAGCAATGACAAGGAAACACCAGTTTTGGCTGAAAAGTGGTTTTTGGGTGAAAGCAATGGCCAAGCCACCACTGCCTTCCCAAAGAACCAGGTGTGAGCAAGGAGCAGCAGGAGTCATTCCCAGCTCACGGCCAGGCTGAGTTCCTGGAGTACCTGGCACATCCCAGCCAAACCTGGGAGCCTTCAGCTGGTTTTACGAGCACTGATAATAATTAGGGTTTAATTAAACAGAGAGAAGTGGCAGAGGGGGACATACGAGATGAGTGCATCACCCACACGCTACAGACCCTCTGTAATGACTGCACTTTGCTCTCTTTCCACCTAATTATGCTTTATTTCTAATTGATACTGCCAGGCTCCTCTGGGACTGTCCACGGGGTTTTAGGGTCATTTACAGCGCCGGCACTGAGCTGTGTGGCACTTCTGGCCCCAGCTGCCACCACAAGTTACTGCTGGCCGCAGCAGGGTGCAGGAACACGAAGAACCGTCGGTCTCAAGGGCTTTGGGCTCGCCCCAGGACGGGAGCAGGGATTAATTAAAAGATGAGTTGGTATCTGCAGGGTAATACCAATGCTGAGCTGAGCTGGACCGTGGATTGTGCTGGGAACCTTAAAGGCTTTTCCTTCAGAATTCTCTCTTCTTCCCCTCTCAAAAGCTGCAGGAACCGTCTAAACCCTACCCAGGCTGTACCTGAGATCCCGCTGTCCCCTCGGGGCGATGCCACCCCGCCGGTGCCACCGAGCGCCGCTGCCCCGGCACCGCCCGGGCTCGCTCCCCGCCTCTCCCCGGCTGCGGAGGGGCCGGGGCCGCACCGGGGGGCAAACGGGGACCCCCTGCAGCCCCCTGGGGCCGGTCCTGCCCTGCCCTGCCCCTCCGCCCCGGCGCGGATTCCCAACTTTCCGCAGGGGCGCGGGGAAGGGGCCGAGCGGCACCTGTTGATGCGCGGGGGATGCGCTCACCTGGTCGAAGTAGATGATGCGCGTCTTNAACCACACAAATCGCGCAGCGCTGTGTCTGCACGGCAGAGTTCTCGGCTGCGAGTGGTGAATTTCAGGTTTCCAGGGGTGGAGGGACGGGGCTGAGCGCGCAGAGTCCTGACTCGCCCCTGAGATTTCGGGGAGAGTCACATCCAGATGCAAAACGGAGCTGCGCTCTCCGCCGGCTCCTGCCCGAGCTCTGCTCTGCTCTGCTCGCCTCCTCCTCCCNCTCGGAGGGCTCGTGGTTGGTGCTCCGCACGGCCGAGAAGGCCACCTTGGAGTTGGCCGCCCGCACGGAGATGCCCAGCGGCGACGAGGACGAGCCCTTGGCGTCGGGGGCCGGGTTGGAGTCGCAGACCACCAGGCACTTGCCCTCCAGCACGATGGGCTCGGTGTCGTTCTGCGCGGCGGCCACGCGGCC
>VYXD01005566.1:83128-101531 GCA_013397195.1 Hylia prasina | reverse complement strand
CCCTCCCCTCTCTCCGCGTCAAAAAACGTGAGAAAGGGAGGTGGGAGGGAAAAAAAGCCCTCGGGTGAATTATTGCTGAGGGGGGGAAACGAGAGAAATAAACCCTGCCATGAGTGCCGGCAGCTCCGGGATGCTCGGAGCGGAGAGCTGGGCGCNTGTCTCTGTCTCGCCGCCACAATCCCCCCTCCTCCCCAGTTATGTCACACGAACCTGCCCGGCGCTCACCCAGCGCCGTCTGCTCGAGGTTTCACCGCCAGAAACCCTCCCCTGGCGTCGCCCCCCGCTCACACACACACACACACACACACTCCCGCCCTCCCCGGCAACTCCTGCAGAGCCCCGGGGGAAGCGCCGGAGCATCGCAGCAGCCCCGGATTCAGGAGGAGGAGGAGGAGGAGGATGGGAAAGGGCTGCAGCCCCCCTGAAAGGCGGCACCTGCTCCTGGGCAGCTGTTTGCAGCTGGGACTGGGGCAGGACAATCCCCTGCAGGAGGGAAGAGCTTCCCTCAAATCACCCCCTGAGCTCCCCGGCAGGACTGTCCTGCCTGCTCTCCCAGGATTAACGCGGCCAGGTGCCACCCCACGGCGTTTATGGCGTGATTTAGCACCTCTGCCTATGATTAATTTATTGTCAGGGGGTGTGTTGCAAGGATTGGGAGGCTGAGCAGGTACCTGAGCTTAGTTCCCCCACAAATTTCGACATTATTAACGGCGTGAGTGGCTTGGTGGTGGCCGTGGCTTCCAGACGAGATCTTTCCTGCATCACCTGGTTTGAAATAATCTCATGGTGACACCTAAATTCACTCCAGGGACTGGCAGAAATGGCACAGCGCTCCCAGGAGCAGGATTGCCTGCACAGATTTCCACCCAGACCAAAAAGGCACCAACGGCTTGTAAGAAATGGAGCAAATGATTTTTGGATGAATGCCTTTCAGTACAGCAATGTTTTGTGCCTGTTAAGGGCTTTGCAACAAACACATCCTGGGTCAACCATTAACCAGCCTCCATTCCCTGCTTGGCCAAGGCATCTCTAGGTGCAGACACAAGAAATTAAAGAAGAACAAGGAACCAAGAGCAGGAATAAAAAGCACCAAAATCCACCCCAAAGCTTTCTGTGGGCAAAGGTGAGCTGGGACTGGTTTTCAGCTGAGATGGAGAGCTGAGGGTGAAGCATCAATTCTGCAGAGCTCCGCAAAGTCTTTGAGAAGCCACAGAGCAGCCAAAATTCTTCTTAGCAAGCATCAAAAACTCCCTAAAACTCAGAAGGCCAGACTCAGATTTTAAGGAATCCCATTGATCAGGGAAGAGGGAAGAATATTTCTGTTTTTTAGGAATGCATCAATATCCTCCTGCTCAGTGGCACAACAAAGATGGATGGAAGGGCCCAGCTGGGAAGCAGCATTTACTGCAAGGAAGGGAAACAAGAAATCAAACCAATACTTGCAGCACAGCTTTGTACCTCCTGGAGAACTTGGATCTGCAGATTAAAAGACTCACTCCTGTGCACAGGCACATCTGTTGGAGGACTCTAGCAAATCAAAGCTGTGGGGGAAATAGCTTGTTTGTAAATAAATACAAATGTAGAAATAGTTCCACACTATTTCAACATCTGCTTCAAACCTCTCCTGTCCCTAAAGCTGCTGAGTAGCCTTTGAACACTGCACAAGTAACTGCAAATGTAATTCCATGTGCACAAAAATTTCAATTGGAAATTGAATCTGCTGATGATTTTGAGGGATCAATCATTTCTCAGGGATTAAAGGCTTGACAATAATTTTAGAAACTTGGTTTTGATTTTGCTCAGTTGTGGACAATGACATCGACTGTCTCTATAGATGATTCCCAATATCCCATCTGCCCTCTGGCAGTGGGAGCCATTCCCTGTGTCCTGTCCCTCCATCCCTTGGAAATCCTCCCTCTCCATCTTCCCTGCAGCTCCTCCAGGCCACCCTGAGCTCAGCCCAAAGCTTCTCCTCTCCAGGTGAGCACTCCCAGCTCTCCCAGCCTTTCCTCCCAGCAGAGATGCTGCATCCTCTGCCCATCCTGTGCCTCCTCTGGGCTCCTCCAGCAACTCCTGCCCGTGCTGGGATGATTTTCACTGGAATAAAATGGGCTGGAATTTGGCTGGGGGACCTCACACCAGTGCAGAGCTGCAGCGTGGCCACCAGCTTTCTCCACCTGCTGCTCCGAGAGACATCAGGGCTATAAACAACATCCATAATCCACAAATCCACACCTAAGGAAGCAGCCTGGACAGTCCCCATCACCAAAAACCTGATCCACACCAGGAAACACCTGCTCCTTTTTTCCCCACCCAAACAGAAGGAAGAGAGCTCCAGGGCTGTGTGTAATAATCCTCGTTTGGGTGGCTGAGCTGGGCTTTTATTGCTGAGCCAAATGAGGGAACTTTGCAGGGGATGCTGTGGGGAGAGGTGAGTTGAAAAGTGGAGTTTGCATTTAATTCGTAAGCAACAAGGTTAATGATTGTTCTTATTTCATCTGACAAAGAATTTCTCAGTATTGATCCAGCTCCCTCTAACAGGGATTTTGTGTTTCTTCCTTTGAAGTAAAAATGAGCAAAATAAATAGCAGCAGCACACAACAATGGAAATTCAGTTAGATTAAGCTCACAGCTTCTTTCCCTTTCTGGACACACACTGTGGAAGCCTAAAACTGCCTCCAGCTGGAAGAATTTTGCTGTTTCACAGGAGATTTCCAGCACTGAAGCAGCTTTCTGACAGAGGGAAGAGCCACAGGCAGAATCAGGATAAAACCACGTCTGCATTTACATTTCCTTCGACCTCTCTCCTTGTAAACCTGCATTAAATACAACTCCTGAATCAATATTGCATGATGCCTCCCAAATCTCTTCGGAAACAGAACATGTTGCTTTGTATAATTAGTCTTTTGCCTCACAGAAGGGAGGAATAATCTGCCTCAGACTTCCTCTCACGTTTTTTGAGCTTTGTGCTGGGAGGCCTTCGGAATTTTTCCAACCCCTCGGAGCCCTCCTTCCTCTCCTCTCCTTTCTTCCTCAGCCTCATTATCCTTCCCTTCTGTCAGGCTGAGCTTTGTGTTTGCTGAGCACCCCCAGCCCCTGCAGGACCCTGACCAGGAGATGTGGGGTGAGGGGAGCAGGGGGTTCCATCCCAGAACACTGCTGCCAATCCCTGTCGGATTATCCCTTTTTCTGACCAAAAAATGGAGCTCTGAGAGGAGTTATAAAGAGTTTTATTCCATTTTCAGTCTCATGAGAAGGGTGAGACAGTGCAGATGTTACAGTTCACACCACCACAATCAGAAGCCAAACTATTTCCTAATTACAATCCATCAAAAGCATTTTTTGTCCCATCAGCTTTTGCCACACCATGCTGTAAATGCCTTAAAGCCAATCATCTAAAATAACCCCTCGTGGGTCCTACTGCAATACATCTTCCATAGCTCTGTTTTCATACTTATTTGTTCCATATATTCATCCTTCCATATATTCATCCTTCATAGTTCTATTTCTCTAAATTACCTGGTCTGTTTGCAAGGTCGTGCTTTGGAACTTGTTCCCATTTCCCTCTCAGCAGGGTCTGTCCTGTCCCGGGGCCTCTCTCAGCCAGCACACTCCCTCTCAGAGTGTGCACAGGACTGCAGGGATGTACAGGAGAGACCTTTGCTGGACTTTTGTCTCTGCCAGTGTGGATGGAGAGGTGGCAACTTCTCCCTCCAGCCCAGGGGCAATCCCTGGAAAACTATAGAAACCCTGGTTGTAAATAAACTTTCTCTTTCCTGCCTTTGGAGCTCACTTTGTGTGCTGTGCCTTCATTCCCTGCCCTGTTGTGACAGGGTTGCAATTCCTGGGCTGGCTGCTGGCCCCGGCTCTCTGCTCCTCAGACACTTTGTTGGCCAAACCCAAGACAAATTCACCTGGCTAATGAGCCTTAAAATCAGCCTGGAAATGCTTCTTAAAAGCAGCCCGTAGATGTTTCATATACTAAATTTCACTTCATTTACGTGAGCATAAAATGTAAACAGATCCTGTAGGAATATAATAAAATCTTCAGCTGTGCACGTGACTACAATGAATGGAAGGTTTTGTGCTTTAATTCGCACTGATCCAGACTCAAGCCGAGATTTTCCTTGCTTTATTTTAACCTAAAATCCAATTTTCCTTGGTTTTTTAAGCAGGCTTTTTCCGTAGTTTGCCTGTTTTAATGCACCTCTCCTCAATCCATCCCATCTTCAAGGTTTTTTTTTTTAAACTTTCTGCAGCAGCAGAACAGAGAGAACAATGAAAACCAATCTCCTACCTGTACCTGCTGGGCTGCTTTAGTTTCCCTGACACTGTGCTGTGATAAATCTGTGTTTTCATGGCCTCCTCGGGAAAGAGAACCTTCAAACTCCCCCTGAGTTTCCGAGGTGATTAAGAAAATGAGTCAGCAGGACGCCTGCGTGTGGAAAGGTAAAACTGCTCAGATCTGCTGACAGCTCTGGCACTTGAGGTCTTTATTCAGCATTTCTCCAGCAACCAGAGCTTCTCCCTTCGAGCAGAGCTGAGCACCAGGTGAAAACTGGGGTTTGAAACTCTCCCAGGCAGGTGCTGCCAGTCCTTTCCAGCAGCACTCACTCCTTGACGGATGTCTGGGAACATTCCAGGTGTTCTCTTGCTCTGAGGCTGTCCCAGGGCTGCTCTGGGTTTACACCAGTGTGAAAAGTGAGAGCAAAACGTGACCCTGGAGGTTCTTCCTGCTCCTTCTGAGACCCCAGGTGGGAGCCAGGGGTTTGCAGCATCAATGGCCCAGCAAGTGCCACCATCAGTCTTCACTAAACTATCCACAAATAGCTTGGTATTTCTTCCATTTATGTTTATTCAGAATATTTCCAGGAAATAGTTGCACGTTTAACCCTCCTGTAAAAACAGAGGTTAGGTGGATTAGGACCACCATAAAACCAAGTGCACACGTTAATTGCTTTTAAAGCAAGTATTTGCATTTAAAACTTGTCATGCAGCAAAAATTTAACTCTTGGTTTGCTGTTGTATTTCAGTTATTTTTTGCATGAATTCCAGCCCTTTGGGGAGGGTGTCAGCACAGCTTTCCTGCCTGAAGAAAGGGAGAGACAAGTGAGGAAAAAAAGGATTTGCACACCTAAACCACAGAGTTTTGTGCATTTTGGGCCGAGGAAGTGCAGAGCTGCTTCATCCCCTGCAGCTTGGGCAGAGAGTCATCCCAGCAGGGTCGTCCTCTCCCAGGGCCAGTTCAGTAATTCCATCAGCTGAAGGGTTTGGATGGGGTTTGATTTTCCTAATCAGCTTAATTCCTGACAGCAGAGTGAGAGATCAGACTGTTTTGAATGGCAGGGTTCCAAGGAGCAGGCTTCAGTGTAAGCATTAATGACAGCAGCTTGGGATTTTATCTGGGAGTTATTTACTGGCTGAGAAAAGTTCCTGGATCGGAAACGAGTCGAGCAAATTTCTATTTATAATTGCATCATTTCAGGCCAAGTCCTACAGAGCTTGTTCAGGAAAATTTTTAGGAGCTACAAGAAGGATTTTGGTATAAATCTGCTTATCATTGCTTGATCTTTATGGACAATAACCTTTGGGGTTTTTTTAGGTCAGTGCTTATGAGCAAATGACATCACCGTGGCAGAGATCATCAATCAGTTCTTTACCCTTAAAAGTGTCAGTGATTCATGTTTCTAAACACATTGCAGCACTTCTAAATTACATCCAGGGACTTCAAATCTGCATCTGAAGCCTTTTGTTTCAAATGTCTCATTTGGCAGATGAGCTTAAAGTGATATTGAGCTACTTTGTGGCTTTCTCTTGTTTAATTACTGCTCACTGCCGTTGTATAAAACGTCCCCAGTGGGCAAAATTCATCCCTGGGTAAATAGGCAGGGATGTGGGAAGGCTTAAAGCTCATTTAGCAGTGCCTGCAGTCATTTCAGTGTACACCCAAAACAGCCTCCGTGCTGCTCAGACACATCACACCACGCTGTGAGGTGAGGGATTCCAGTCAGTGATAAAGAAAATCTTATTTTCACCAAGTGCTCAGCTCTGAATTAGTGGGAGCTTTCAAAGGCTCTCCTGTTCTTTGTTGCTCTGGGAATAAAGCAGCTGGTTCAGCTTTCAGTGCATTTAAACAGTGAAAAAAATGAATTTTTACATTGAATTTGGGGGGGGGAAACTTATCAGCTGAGTGTTTTGGCAGCCTGATTGAGCCATTCATGCAGGGACTGGCATCTGGTACCTGTGGATATCCCAAATTCTGGGAGTGAGGCAGGGCAGGAGCTCCTGGAGTCACCTCAGCTCTTCAGCACAGCAGGTCTGGAGTTTTCCACATGTTCTCCTTTAGGATGAGCAGTTTAAAACCTGTTTGTGTTTTTTCTGAGCCATCAACAGCAGCAGCTCCTTGAGCACAGGGGGATTTTCTACCAACTCTCTCAGGCTTTGTTGTACAGTGAGCACCCAACAGGGGCCCTGCCAGAGATTATTCTCTTTATCTAACAGCATTTTCTCCTTCTCCTAAAACTGGTTTGGATTTGAAAGGCATTAATTCAGACCAGAAACCAGCACTTATAAGTGATATCAAAGCTTTTCTGCACAGAACACCTTCCAAAGTGACCACAATTTTAATTTTACTGCTCATATACAGAAATTAACAGGAGAACTCTGCTTGGCGCCTGCAGTTCACGTAGGAAAGGGGGGAAAAAAAGAGGAAAACTGGAAAGCAAAGTTCAGCCACTGTCCTGGGATCTAACTGTCCAGTTATGGAATTTAAAATTTTCCCACTGCCTCTAGTGCTGGATAATCTCAGCTCTTCCATTCCTGAAGAAACCCTGGGAGAATTCTGCCCCTGGGGAAAGATATTTGTATTTCCACCTGTGAATTCTTGAGCACCCCTTGTGAGTGGTGCCCTGTGGGAGCTCAAATCCCTTCAGTGACCTGCTCCCAGAGGAGCTCCATTTCTTCCAGCATTTCCTGGGGCAGATTCAAACACTCTGAGCCGTTGGATAAAGTCAGGGATTTCTCCTGGCAGCTCCAGGCCTGGAGCGTGGGGCTGTTCTGAACCCTGGTTCTGCTGAAGGCCATTATTGCATGAAATACAGAAATTATCTTCCCTGCTCCTGCCCACCCTGGCAGAAATGTGGATTTTAAGGGGACAGTCCATGGAAAGAAATCTCCTTTTGCTCCTGGAGCCAGGGGTTCTGACACTGCTGAGCTGTGGGCAGAGGAACCTCAGTGCAGATCTGACCCTCAGCCAAATACTGAGACTGATTTCACTGCCCACAACTCCTTATACCACCTTCACTAACAGTTCATCTCCCAGAATGTGCCAAAGATCAGCTCTGTGAGGGAAAAATAACCCAGATGTAAAAACACTGCAGTTCTTGCAGGTCAGATTGCTCCTAATAGAAATATTTCCCACCAAGAGAAGCTTTTTCCCCAGTGCTTTTATGACTTTTTTCAGGATAAAACCATCACCTGCCAAGGAGGGATTCCAAGGACATCATCCACAGGGAGACTTGGAGCTCATCTGTATAATCCCAAATAAATGCTGAGGTGTAAAAACCTTTATTCTTTATACCACTACAACACAACAACAGAATTTAAGAGACTTGAAAAACCCCCAGCCTTATGCTAAATAAGCTCAGAAATAAAGAATGAGGAAGGGAGCAAGGTCTAGTTATTTTTTTCCATATAAATCAGGATGTCTCAAGCTCCCAGGCACTGGAGGAACAGCTTTATCTGGGAAAATGGAAACATCTCCCACTCCATAGGAAAGCTCTCTGAAGGGGATAGAACTTCATGCCAAGAAGGTTCTTGGGCATTAATTTCTTTAATTAATGCCCCAGGATGTTCCCACAAAGGCACAGCTATCGACCACTGGGCAGGATATATTTTTAATTGGGAGAGGCTTTGCCAGCTGAGCTATAAAACAAGCACAAGCTGTTAAATAGAATAATGGAGGAGAAAGACTTGGGGGGGAAAAAAAAGTAATGAGTTTAAAAAAAAAAAAAAAAANCATAAGGGCAAGAGTTTAAAAAAAAAAAAAAAAAAAAGGGAAAAATCTTTAGTTATAAGAGACCTGGCAGGATTTTGGAGCTAAAAACCCATGAAATTCATCATGAGCATCACGAAAGCTGCTCGGGGATGCAGGGATCCTCATGCCATGGAAATGGCACCGGAGTCCAGGATTATCTGACACGATTGCCATGTAAATGAAGGGAATTGGGGTGTTGCAGCTGCAGTCACACACATCAGAAGCTGCCAGGGGCAGGAGCACCCACGGGGCAGGGCAGTGTGAGCTGGGGCAGCAAGGAATCAGAAAGGAATCGAATTTTCCTCTTGCAGGCAGAAGGGAGGGATGGAAGCTGTGGCTCCTGCAGGTGTCACTGCTCTGATGCTGACTCGAGGCAAGCACGGCCAGTTTTGTGTGAAATCAAACACTCGAATTGCTCCAGCAAATATTTTTATGCGCGAGAAGTCGCAGGGGTGCTGATCTTGGCTCTGCTTTATTCCCTTTGCCTCCGAGAAGGTTAAGTGGGAGCACAGTCCCAACCAGACTGTTGGGAAGCCCAAAGGACACGTTCCTCTGCTTCAGATTTGGGGAAAACCTTCCACCCCACATTCCAGGCGGTGTCCAAGTGTCCCTGCTGGCCCTTGGGCAGGAATTCTCCGCACAGCAGCAGCCCCTGGGCGCAGGGAGGGACGTGCCGATGGAATTCCGAGCTCCGAGCGCGCCCAAGGCTTCCAGAGGGATCCATGGATCCATCCCAACGCCTCTCCCTGCCCCAGTCAGGGGCCAGCGTTTCCAGCAAAGCCCAAACGCTGCGCGGAAAGACCCCAAAATAAACCAGGAATAAATAAGATTCACTTTTCTCTCAACCGACACTGCAAAATCTGATAAAAACCCAGATTTTATCAACTTTTTGTCGGAAGTTTTATCAAACTTTTTACGACTCTTTTCTTCTTTTCATGTTAAACACACCCATTTTGACTTTGCATTTCTAGGCCTCCTTTTCCTCCCAAACATTGAGCTCCAGATCATTATTCTAATTAAAAACACGTAAAAGCCAACGAANTAATATATTAATATATAATCGCTATATTAATATATTGATTTATTATATTATTGATATTATTAACTATTAATATATAATAATATTGATATTATTAATTATATTGATATATTTATATATTTGCCCTAATATTTATTAATTTCTATAGCATCTANACTTCAGATTTGGGGAAAACCTCCCACCCCACATTCCAGGTGGTGTCCAAGTGTCCCTGCTGGCCCTTGGGCAGGAATTCTCCGCACAGCAGCAGCCCCTGGGCGCAGGGAGGGACGTGCCGATGGAATTCCGAGCTCCGAGCGCGCCCAAGGCTTCCAGAGGGATCCATGGATCCATCCCAACGCCTCTCCCTGCCCCAGTCAGGGGCCAGCGTTTCCAGCAAAGCCCAAACGCTGCGCGGAAAGACCCCAAAATAAACCAGGAATAAATAAGATTCACTTTTCTCTCAACCGACACTGCAAAATCTGATAAAAACCCAGATTTTATCAACTTTTTGTCGGAAGTTTTATCAAACTTTTTACGACTCTTTTCTTCTTTTCATATTAAACACACCCATTTTGACTTTGCATTTCTAGGCCTCCTTTTCCTCCCAAACACTGAGCTCCAGATAATTATTCTAATTAAAAACAGGTAAAAGCCAACAAGCACAACAGAAATATTTCCTCTTTTGAAAACCATATCCACTCCTTAGATGCCTCATGACACTTTTTTTATTTTGCTGCTCTTCCTGCCCATGCATATCTTACATATTTATTAACATACTAATATATAATAATATGCTAATACAATAAGACAATAATATATTGATATATTAACAAATCATCATATATTAATATATTANTATTGATATATTAACGTATCATCATATATTAATATATAATCACTATTTAATATATTAATTTATTATATTATTGAGATTATTAACTATTAGCAAATGATAATATTGATATTATTAATTATATTGATATATTTGCCCTAATATTTATTAATTTCTATAGCATCCATGGCAAATACATGACATGAGCCATAAAAAGCACTTTTTTATTGCCCTACTTAATGGGGACAAAGCAAAATAAAACACTCAGCCACTTTCTTCATTACATACTTAGGTTGCAATGTTTTAATAGCAAAATAAACAAGAATTTGTTTAAATATTCCCCTCTGTGGGTGACAGCCCCCCTTTCATTACAAAATGTGCAAAGCATTCTTTAGAAATTAGATCACCCCCCAGAAAGTTACTCATTGAAAATAACAATTAAAAGTGGGTCAGAAGCTGGGACATTCAAAGGAAGAGATGGAAAAGAGGAATTGCAAAAGGTCAAAAGTGGTTTTTTCCTCAACATACGGGAATCTCAAGGTTCCAAAGCACAGAATTGAGAGGCTCACAAGTGATCTGGGATATTACAGGCTAAATACCACTGAAAATGACACACTGGAAATTGAATTTCTCTCAAAGTCAAAATGTTCTGCTGCCCAGGTGAGATTGGCAAGGCGCTGCTTTTCAGTAAAGAAAAAAAAAAAAAAACAATTAAAAATTATTTCCTGGGCTCCCCTTTCCCTCACCTGTCCACAAAATTTGTGTTTTTATGGCGTGACTTCAGCACACGCCTTCCTGAACTCGCTGATGAAGGAGGATATCCACCCAAAGAGTTCCTGGGAGTCCAGGTCTGGTGGCTCCCCGAACTTCACCTGCAAATTGGACATAAAAGAATATTTCACTTTAGTGTGTCTGAGTGATCTAAACCATGTCCAGGAGCTCCATGAAATTTAAAGAGCAGAGAAGAGTTAAACAACTCCATTATTGTTAATATTAGAGAAAGAAGAGGAGGAATAAGAGGTCAAAGAAGAAGGGGAAGAGGAGGAAGGAGCGAACTTTGAGCTGTCTGAAATCTCCAGGGAACTGAGATCCAAAATATCCCAAATAAAAGCGATCCAAGGAGTTGTCATTGAGCTACCCCAGTCACCTGGGTTAATCTCTCTGGCTGGACTATAAATCTCCAGCTGGAGAGGAGAAAAGTCAATAAATCCTGAATTTTCCTGGCTCTGCAGCTTGGCAGATGAGTTCATTCATTAAAGGAAATGTGCACAAAAATGTCTTAATCCCAGAACCAGGATATTTTTGCCATTTCACAGGTTACCACTGCACTTCTGTCCCTTTTCTTCAGATCTCTGACCACTGTTAAGTATGGGATTTTCTTTCTTTTTCTCTAGCCAGTATAAATATAAAGCAAGTGGGAATTTCTTGCGCTCCTTTCCTCTCCTTTCTTCCCTTTTAAAAAAAGAAATGAAGGTTTATTTTCATTGCATTTGCATATGATATGTACCAGCACGCTGCTATAAAGCTTCTTCATTTCCTCACATCTTTTTGACAGCTGGGAGAGATCCCCTTCATATTTCTGAATTAAATCCTGCAATAAAATAAAACCTCTTAATTTGCTGTAGGAGCACAGGATTAAAGCAGGAATTAAAGAGCAGCGAAAACAAAATCATTCAGGGCGAAATTTTCACGTCATAAAAATTTCACATTTCACAAAAGGGAAGCACACACACATTCCCTTGCAAGTATTAAGACATCAAAGACAAAAAAAAAAATAAAGAAATGTTGACGTTAAAGAATTTTAACTGCATTATAAAATGACAAAAACCTAAATCCATTAAAAGTGGCAGAGCCAGAGAAGCACCACGAGGTCCTGATTTCCAGCATTTTTGGCCTTTTTGCCTGTGCAGCAAACCCTGCCCGTTTCAGGTCCTTAAAGGGCAGAAACGGGGCTTTAGAAACAAAATAAAAACTCTTCATTTTGCCTTGTTTGGGGCACCCACACTCTCAACAACTTGCAACGACTTGTAAAAACATTTAAATACCCAGTGTCCCACCCACGTCCCTTCATACTTCATAAAACCATCCCACAGAACGACATTTATTCCGTGTTTCATGGCTCTCCTTCCTCACATCACTTCCCAAGTACAGACAGGATCCTGCAGACTTCAAAATCACTGTCTCGGATGGGGATTTTAAGGCCAAAATTAAAGTGATTCCTGGGCTGGCATCAGCCCTCCAGCTGCCCCAGGGCATCCACTTTTCCTTCCTTCCTTTCCTTCCTTTCCTTCCTTTCCTTCCTNAAAAACATTTAAATACCCAGTGTCCCACCCACGTCCCTTCATACTTCATAAAACCATCCCACAGAACGACATTTATTCCGTGTTTCATGGCTCTCCTTCCTCACATCACTTCCCAAGTACAGACAGGATCCTGCAGACTTCAAAATCACTGTCTCGGATGGGGATTTTAAGGCCAAAATTAAAGTGATTCCTGGGCTGGCATCAGCCCTCCAGCTGCCCCAGGGCATCCACTTTTCCTTCCTTCCTTCTTTCCTTCTTTCTTTCTCTCTCTCTCTCTCTCTCTCTCTCTCTCTCTCTCTCTCTCTCTCTCTCTCTCTCTCTCTCTCTCTCTCTCTCTCTCTCTCTCTCTCTCTCTCTCTCTCTCTCTCTCTCTCTCTCTCTCTCTCTCTCTCTCTCTCTCTCTCTCTCTCTCTCTCTCTCTCTCTCTCTCTCTCTCTCTCTCTCTCTCTCTCTCTCTCTCTCTCTCTCTCTCTCTCTCTCTCTCTCTCTCTCTCTCTCTCTCTCTCTCTCTCTCTCTCTCTCTCTCTCTCTCTCTCTCTCTCTCTCTCTCTCTCTCTCTCTCTCTCTCTCTCTCTCTCTCTCTCTCTCTCTCTCTCTCTCTCTCTCTCTCTCTCTCTCTCTCTCTCTCTCTCTCTCTCTCTCTCTCTCTCTCTCTCTCTCTCTCTCTCTCTCTCTCTCTCTCTCTCTCTCTCTCTCTCTCTCTCTCTCTCTCTCTCTCTCTCTCTCTCTCTCTCTCTCTCTCTCTCTCTCTCTCTCTCTCTCTCTCTCTCTCTCTCTCTCTCTCTCTCTCTCTCTCTCTCTCTCTCTCTCTCTCTCTCTCTCTCTCTCTCTCTCTCTCTCTCTCTCTCTCTCTCTCTCTCTCTCTCTCTCTCTCTCTCTCTCTCTCTCTCTCTCTCTCTCTCTCTCTCTCTCTCTCTCTCTCTCTCTCTCTCTCTCTCTCTCTCTTTTCAGGGCAGGTTGGTTTGGATTTCAGCAGGGGTCCCTTCACAGAAAGGTTGTGCAGCCCTGGCAGAGGTGCCCAGGGCGGTGTCCCCGTGCCTGGAGGGGGTCAGAGAAGGGGATGTGACATTTGGGGACACGGATTGGTTCTGCTGGGTTTGGGTTCAATGCTCCCAAAGGGCTGGTCCAGCCTAAAGGACTGGAAACGGCTCATGGATAATCAGGATGTTGTGATTCTGGGGGGGAACTGGATGATCTTTAAGGCTCCTTCCAAACCATTCCAGGATCCTTCATCCCTCCCTAAATCCCCTTCTGTCTGAGGGCAGAGGAAATTGTTACAAACCCACTCTAAAACTCAAATTATCCCACAGTGCCTCTCAGGGGCGGCGTGGGGCTGCCTGCCCCTCATCCACGTGCCTGGGGTGCCAAAACAGGAGGTGCAGAAACCCTGGAAACCCTTCCCACTGCAAATTACAACACCAGACAGGCTCAGGAGGGAGCAAAAAGCCACTTCCCCTCAAATTCTCCCAGTTTACCTTCAGTTCCTTACAGAACTGGGACTCCTGGGGCGTTGCCTTGCTTGCTTTGGGTTTAATGAGCCTCCTGCACTGGATAAGGTTCTCCAGTTCTTTTCTTAAAACTAACAGAAGGGAAAGAGAATGAGGAATTTCACCAGCATGAAGAGGTGTCCAAAGGGCTGCAATCGTCTCATTTAGGGCACGAGGAAAACACAAGAGAATGTGGGTTTGCAACACATTTATCTGGGAGCATTAAAGCCCTGGTGTGAGGTAGAGTTCCTGAAAGAGGCATTTTCTCAGGAAAAAAAAAAAAAAAAGTGACCACGTCCCAGCAAGGGCAGGATAACGAAGAGGTCGAGAGCTCGGTAATGGAGCAGCCACAAATCTGAGCTTGCCTGGCCTGGGCACTGGGATCAGCCATGGAAATAACACCCTGCAAACCCACAGGTTTGTGCAGGGACCTCTGCCTAACTTCAAAGAGAAAAGGATAAAAAACCTGTTGGAGCCCTGGGCACTGAGAATTCCAGGATTTCTGTGCTGACAGGCTCTGACCCCCCGGCAAACACTGCACTGACCTCAGGCCATGGAGAAGCTCCCAAAATTGAGTGACAGCCCTGGGACTGTGGGTGTGGGGTTTGGATAGAAGTGTGTGATAGCACAGGGGGCAAAACTCAGAGTTTAAGGGTTTAGAATATGGTAATATATATAAAGCAAGGTGGAGGTTTTAGGACAGAGGCTGAGTCCCNGCCAGTCCTTCTTTTTCTCCTTCTCCTTCATGGGTCTCGGTGGGATTTTGTAATTGGGTAGAAAAATCCACATTGTGGGTCAGGGGTGGTTGGTTATTGGGTTAAAAGTAAAAATAGTTTAGGTGTTATTTCTTAATTGGACAATTTGTGTTTAAAAGACCTTGTAGAGAGACAGAGACAGAGCCATTTTCTAGTTAATAATGTAAGAAATGGTCTGTAAAACTGATTCACCCCCCAATCCCACCCCCAGTCATCTCCTTGCCCATCTCTAGCAGGTTCTGGCGCCCGTTTTACAGCTCTGCCCAGCACTCTCCACAACTGCCTTCAAAACATTCACTGATTCTGAGTTGTCCCTGCAGACCACGAGTGGCTGAAGGTAAATATTGGTATGTTCAGTGATTAATGTCTCCTAACAGGTGGATGGGAATTTCTTGGAGCAGGATAAAACACACTGAAGGAGCCTCGAGCTGAGCCCCAGGAGGGGTGCAAGGGTTTGCCAGAGCAAAGGTGAGAGTGAGCAACATTCAGATCCGTTATCAAAGGCTGAAATTGGGAATACTGGCCTGGAGCTGTGGCCAACACCCACAGCACACCTTCAAAACACTGATCTCCATAAATTTTAAGATAATAAACATAATTTTCACCCACTGGTGCTCTGCTCTCAGCTCTCAGAGGGTTCAGTGTAAAACCCACTGAGCTCACAGGCCATGGGAATATTCCATGGGGAGCTGGAAATGATCTTCCCAAAATCCATCTTACAGAATCCATCTTATAAAACCCATCTTCCCAGAACCCATCTTCCCAAAATCCATCTTACAAAACCCATCTTACAAAGCCCACCTTATACAATCCATCTTCCCAAAACTCATATTCCCAAAACTCCTCTTCCCAGACCCCATTTTCCATCTGAACAACCTTGTTCTGTCCCTCCTGTTGACTTCCCTGCTGCTGCAGTCCTTTTCAGAGAAGGAAACCAGTTTGTTTTCCAGAAAGTTCTTGAACTCCAGGAAGTTTTCTCCTGCTGCATTCCCACTCCCATCTCCCAGAGACTCTCCCTGTGATGGAGCACTTGTACCACTTAACTTTTGTGTTGTATCATAAACTCTATTTACCAGGGCCAGTACATTATTTTTACATTTCTAAACCACCTGGACACACTTCAATAATTCTTTTTTTTTTAATTCTTCACAGTAACACGGCAGGTTAAGCATCTCCATGGCAACACTTCACCTCAGTGTTTTGAACCTTTAACCCTCTTTACAAACTACAGAGGTGCAGTGAAAACCTGTTCCAAATGACTGCACAGGGCATGAAAATCTGCCTCTGAGTGAAGAAACCACATTTACATACCATCAACTTCAGCACTGAGGCCCTTCATGGACGCTGCAAAGGAAGAGAGAGGGGGAAAATCATGACAATAAATATCATTTACACCGCGAGGACGGGAGTTTGCACAGAAGTTGAAGGATTTCATTTTATTTGTTGGTCATTTCCCCCCTCACCCCCTCCTTCCCTCCTCTCACCATCAGGGACAGCTTCAAATTCTGCCAGCTCCTGAGGAAAGGTGGCCAGCTCGGGCTGGTGCAGGAGGATCTGTTCCACCAGGGCGTGGAGCAGGGTGAAGGTCCTGTCCCTGCCCCTCAGCAGAGAGAGCTGCAACAGAGCACAGCAACAGCTGGCACTGAGCTGCCACCCCTCAGAAAATAAACCAAACACGAGACAGCAGCAGCACAGAGGTCCCAGGAATATTTGGCGAGAGTAGAAATAGGAGAAGAAATAGCAAAGTGTCACCCTGGTTTTGAGGATTTTTCTAGGCCTTCGTATTTGTCTTTAGTTTACTTTTTCACACGTTGTACTATAAACAAAGCTATTGGGGAAAGTAAAATTTCTGACTCCAATATGAAAGACAAATTAGAAGGCCTAGAAAAATCTTCAAAACCAGGGTGACAGAAGAGCAAGAACAGAAAACAATGGAATTGAAAGTCTCCCTCCCTCCTTATTTTGGTTTCACACACATTCCTGGTTCGTGGCTGGCATCTAACCAGGGCCTGCAGCTCAGACAATTCCTCACGCCAAGGGATTTTAATACCAGGGCAGGCAGCATTTTGATGTTCTACCTCATTAGAGACACAGCAAATTCAGCACCACAAAGCCAGTGCTGCTGCCTGAGGTGGGGAATCGCAGCTTGTGATCACAGACAGGAGAGAATTCATTGTCAAACAGGGTTTTGTTCTGTGTAACCGAGGGAAGGTGGCAAAATGGGAGCTCCTCATTAGCAATTATTGCCTCTCCATGCTCAGGGAGGGTTCATTGGGATGGCTAACAAACCTTAGGCTGGGATGACTCTAGTCACAGCAGAATGTTTACTCACTTTGGCCAGAGATGACAACCGGAATCCTCTGGCCGCTTCTTTCCCAGCTTTTTCATTCAGGTGGTTCCCCATGGCTAAAATGTACTCCAGGACAGCAACAAACTTTGGGCTGGACTGCAGCTGCCTGCTTGCTTGGATGTTCTGGATTATCAGCTGAAACACACAAACCTTCCCTCAGGGGGAAAACGTGGAGAAATCCGCGGTGCCTTCCCTGGGCCACCCCTCAGTGTCCCCCCCCTGCAGCCCCTCCCTTGCCCAGGGACATCTCCCTGTCCAAATCCCTCAGGGGTTTCCAGCCAGCCCAGGCTCCCCAGGACAGAGCTGTGTTGGCACAGTCACCCCAAAAGGACTCGCATCCTTCCCGGCTGCCAAAACCACTCCGGCCTCCTGTGCACAAAAAGTGTTTTGCTCTTTGGTTGCCCAAATTCCAGGGGTCAGGGGAAGCAGAGTCTGGAGCTCCATCCTCCCTTCCATTTACACCAGCTCAATGCTGTTATCAAAAGCCTTAGCACAGTTTCCCCACAAGGAAGAATAATGATTTCCTGTACTCAAACCCAGAAATTCAGTTTTTCCAGGGAAGCCACCTCCCTTCTAGGGCTATAGGCACAGGAGGCGATTTTGTTCTCAGCTAAAAAATTGTATTTTTTTTAGCACCACGCCTCTTCTCATCAGTCACCAACACACAAATTTAAAAACAGGGAGAGGATGAAGCACGTGAAAGCTGTTGTTGAAGCATTTATAGCACAGCTCAGGGCCAGAGGGTGCTGAAAGCCAATATTCACATTGTCCCTTAGTGGTTTAAAGTAGGTGTTAGCATGCATAAGAACATACTTAGACACTAATTAGCTCTTCAGTGAACATTAAATATCCATCAAAGCAAACAGTGCATAGAATAACTTTCAAACATTCAATATTTGGCTTCAGTGGAGGACAGCAAAGGTGCAGCTGCACCAGGCAGGGTCAGGAATCTCTGCACGTCCCCTGTGCTTTCCATCTGTTCCTCTTACTGAGCTTCCCTCACCATTCCTGTGGTTTTCATCACAGCCAGGCAAAGGGTAACAACCTGGTCCTGCAGAACTCTCACATTTTATTTTCATTCCCGTGCAGAACGAGGGCAAAAACGTTTCCATGGGGTGGGAATTCTTGTTTTGAAGCAAAGCATGGACAAAACCTGGCAGGCAAGGCACGGCCTGGGACAGCAGGATCCAGTCACCAGACTGGCTCTGGTTTATTTGGTCACCCTGGGAAAGGGCAGAGAGGGACTTGAGCTCTGGTTCCCAAAAGTTTCACTCCAGAGCTGTAATGCTGAGGGGGAACAGCTCCTTCAGCCTTCAGGAAATAATAAATCCCTTTGAGATTTGTCAGATAAACCTCCTCCGTGTCTTAGAGTGATTCTTTCAGCTCATGGGGCCAGAACCTCCCCACAAAGGGAATTGAATTTTAATGATGAAATTCACTTCTCTCTTATCTGACCAAAGAAGGAGGAAAGTTTAATAACTCCAAATAAAATTTTGAACATTTTTTTCCCATTTTTTTTCCATCTTTGGTGGAAATCTCTTCTACTGCCACGCCCATTACATTATTATCTTGAACCTTGGTGGAGTAAGGACAAGATTAAACACACAAGTGGGGGAAAAA
>VYXD01005566.1:65575-83095 GCA_013397195.1 Hylia prasina | reverse complement strand
AAAAAAAGAAACAAAAAGAATCCTCCCAAACTCCACAGCTTTGAAGTGTGCACTGAGGTGATCTGGGGCTCTCTGATGACAGCTGGTCACACACACACACCGTGAGGGCTCCTGGTACTCACAGGCTCCAGATCCCTGATGCTCTGGGGGAGCTCACGGACACTGAGCAGGAGATCCAGCCTCTGGCCCAGCTGAGGGATCTTACACATCTGCACAGAATTGAGCAGAACCAGAATAAAAACTCACAGTTGTGCCAGAAACCTCTCAGTATTTATCCAGCAGTTCAGCTGTGCCATTGTCTGCCTGATTTCTGGGCTCATTTATTCATTTTAGTCTGGGCCTGTGGAAACGCTCTGGCACATACCTGCAAATTCTCTGGGAAGACATCATTAAAATGAACTGCAATCTTTTCTTGTGAGGAAAACTGGTTAAATACATCTAATTTTATAGATGATGGCTTCTAGATTTTGGGAATCTAGACTGAAGTCAGGATAAATCAGTTCCTACCCTGTAGGAAGAGGAGGGAAGGTTACATTGACACACCAAGGGATCCATAGTTCTCTTTTTGTTATCTACCTGTCTCAACTCTCCATCAGAATAATCCTTTTATATTGATTCTGGGTGAGACTGTAAATTTAAGTTCTAAACAGCAGCTTCTTGCAGTGGTTTTAGCTGGGAGAATGTCTTAAAAATAGGATGTGGTGTCTTTTAATAGTGAAATTCCTCACCTCCAACATAAACTGGTCAACCACGTGCAGCTCTGAGCGAGACCCCTTGAAGGACAGGTACCTTTCTGCATCCTTGGGAGTGGGCAAATACCTGGAAAGAGAAAATTAAAATTAGGTGTCCTCTTCCTCTTCATTCTGTGTGGTTTTACAGTAATTATTCCATTCCTTGCCCTGGAATTCCCCGTGTTTTGTGTGGTTTTTGGGTTTCATGTTCATTGCTTATCCTGTGTAGGCATTTGAGCCAGCTGTGGGATGGGGAGCAAAAGTGATCTGCAGGTACCTCTGGATATCTGGGAATGATTCTGTGCAGATAAGGCTTGAAAAGTGCCAGAGTGCCCACCTGCAGATACACAGAGAATTGAGAGTGACAGAACGGTTCAGGAAAGGTGAAACCACGGGACAGAGGAGTTCAGGCCCTGACCTCCAAAGAGGCTGTGTCATTTATTTTCTCTGTTACAGCAGAACCACAGAATATCCTGAGCTGGAAGGGACCCCCAGGGACCATCCTGTCCCTCCTGTCCCCACACAGACACCCCAACAGCCCCGGCCTGGGAGGGTTTCTCTCCTTTATCCTGATTTTTACAGGGTTTTCAGCTTGCTTCAACAGTGACAGCACCAACCACAGACCCACAGCATCCACACAAGGGCACAGAACACCCTCCAGGGCCACAGATTTTTAGAAGATTAGAAAAACGCTGCACTTGGAAAAACAAACACGGCAGCAGAGCTGCCTTCCTTTGGAGATCCTCCTGCCTGTGTGAGCAGCCACCAGGGGAATCCACGGCGCTCCTTCAGAGAAGTGGAATTGATGTCAGAGCTCACACGCGAGGAGCGTAAAGAAGCTGAAATAAGTATTCAGGTCCACTCTCTTCTCTTTCTCTTAAAAACAAACTTCCAAATTTGCAGCAAGAGTGATTAAACATTCACGGGCAGAGCTATACATTTCCAGTGAAAGTCATGGAATTCGCTCAAAGATGGAAGAAAGCAAATATTTTAGCATGTTGAACACAGGACGAACACTAAGAATTATTTTACTGTTGTCAGTAATTAATATGACATTTCAATTGTAAAATTGCTGGTGTTTGAATTAACTCTATATTGTAGCAGGTTCAAATGTAATCCTCTCAGCCCACTTTACCATCAAGGAAAAAAATGAATTTTCATTTAAAAATAAGTTAGCTGTTGGCAAATGAAAGGGTGTTTATTCATCATTAAAAATAGTCTGAGCTTTTAAGCAAATTCATAGAGCGTATTTTAAAGGTGACAGCAAACATCTTCATTTAGTCAGAAGTCTGATACCCCATAAAATTCTTTAGCTGCATTATGCATAGAAAATGGAGCTAACAGATTATCTGGGAGGTTTAAAGCTTAAAGCACAAAACAATGGGAGCCATGAGAAAGGAGGCACAAAAACACGTGAGTGCATTCCATAAATATCTTTTTTACATGACTGCAGCTCTAATGGAATTTGCACGGCCAAAAAGATTCCCATTTCTCTGAAAGAAAAATGAAGTTCAGGGAGACGTGGGGTGCTTTGCTGTTAAGATGTGAGGATAAAGAACCATTCAGAGATGGAGAAGTTTCTGTATCGAATTCATCCATGAAGTCTCCAGTGACATCCCACCACTTCCACTCTGCTCCCTGGTCTCTGCCTTGAACGCGGAATTTTGGCTTTGACTTGAGGCATTTTTCACTCCCCAGCCGTAGGATTTGACACTGTGCCCTGGCTCAGGCTCTCTGACAGGAACAATTTGCACTGTCAGGAGTTTTCCAGCCCTGGACCTCTTTGGATTCCTGTGCTGCCCAGGGGTTCTCTGTTAACTGCAGCCCACAGCTCTCAAAGGTGAGATTTCCCACTGGGACACCTAAACTTTGAGCCCTGACAGGTTTAGGTTACTTTTGAGTTTTGATAAATTTAAGTTTTATAAATTTTAACTGATAATTGATTTATATCCTATTAATTGAAAGTTTTTACATGTAGGTTTTATTAAGTTAATACAATTGAAGGCTCTTTTGCCAAAATTTATTCATATTGAGTTTAAGTGTGAAATGGGGTGGGAAGCTCTTCAGAGGTGCTGAGTGCCCTCCTTGTGTGGTGCCAAGCCCAGCACAGAGAGTTGCGCCAGGAAAACTTGGGAGTGGTGAAGCTCCATGAGAATTCCTGTCTGCTCCTTCAGTTTTCCAGCTTGGGGATCCAAGCCTTCACTCTGAGATCAGTCTGAACTGTTCCAGTTACACTTAAAACTGTTGGGGTGGAAAAAAACCACAGCTTCCCCAAGATTTGCACATGGGTTCATCGATTTTGGCAGTAAATAATAATGCCAGGGACAGAATCCTTGAAGGCAGAGAGCACCGTTTGAATCCTTGAAATTATGCAACACAGAGCAATACAACACTCAATATCCCTTACACAGCCCACTGCTGGGAACATTCCCTCAGCATTATTGCCATCAAAGAAAGACTTCAAGGAAAAAAAATATGATTTTCCAAGCTTTGTTGCCATCATTATTATTATTATTATTATTATTGTCTGATGGCAAAGAGCCCAGAGCCATAAATCAGTGATGCCACAGCAATTTCAGCAGCCTGGAGATGCCGGATGGAATCTGCAGTGCCAGGATGGAATCCTGAGCAGCAGAGTGGGGTCAGAGCTTCCCTCCAGGCCGAGGTGGGAGCAGGGCATGCCCTGGGAAATGGGGCTGCAGAAATCTCCTTTCCCTTTGCCTTTCCAGCCCCGTGGCGCTGGACAGCACCTCGGTGTCCAAGGCATTTCCCTGCAGCCTTTTCCTGCCCAGTCCCAGCACTGCAATAAAACATTTCTGTGCTCACTGAGCCTTCAGGGTCAGAGTTTCAGCAGTCCCCTCAGTGGGGCCATCACCAGATCTTAATTCTGGGATTAGGGTGGGGTTTAACTGGGAGAGCTCTGGGACAGCAAGGAAATACCTTCCAGAATTCAAAAAACATTTCAATGCCCAGTGTCCCACCCATGTCCCTTCATACTTCAAAAACCATCCCACAGAACAACATTAATTCCATGTTTCACATCTGTTCTTCCTCACATCACTTCCCAAGTACAGACAGGATTCAAATCACTGTCTCAGATCAGGATTTTTTAAGGCCAAAATTAAAATGATTCTACATGAAGCAGAAACATCAATTATTTACTTCCTCACTTTCTCTGCCAGTGTCTTCTTTTTTCTGGTTTTCTTTATCAAAACACTCATTTTTTGTCTCATTTTGAAGCCAGAATCAGTTTCACATCAAGCTTTTGCATGTAAAAATGTTTATTAAAAAGTATCACATGGGGACTGGGGTGTGGAACTGATCCCACTCTAGGGTCCCACTTCTTTCCTTTCTTTCTACACCTCAAACCATTCAAAAAGATAAAATCCAGTTCCTGTGGATGTCACACTCCTGAAATCTGCCCAGTTTTGTTAAAGAAATCCTCATTCTGCTTCAAACCCCCAACTCTCTGCCACTCAGACACACAAATATTCCCAATATCCCACAAACCTCCTTCAGCTCTTGTTTGCTCTCCTCCTCCCCACACCCGCTTCCCAAACCTCGCATCGCTTGCAGAAGATTCTGCCTTCTCCAAGAGGTCCCCAAAAGCCAAACAATTCCCCCCAAAATTACCTTCTCAGTGCTGTAATCTGCTCGTCTGTGAGCCCGCCGCTCTCCTCGTGGATGATGAACAGTTTGTCCTTCAGCTCGCCTGGTTTTACACGGAAACTTCTCAGGAAAATGTCTGGAGAAAAAAGGATTCTTGGGTTACTTGGGAAGGAAATGCTCGAGGGAAGGAAAATCTCCAGAGTAGCTCATCTATACTTAGCAGGATTAAAAAAGAGAGAAAAAAAAAAAAATTCCAGCCCCAAACTAACAGAATAAAAAATATTTATCAGCTCTCATAGGGCAAAAGCTCAGTCTTCATATTTTCTTTACATTTACATAGCAGTCATCAAGGAAAAACAAATCTGAGGATGATTTTCTTACTGACACCTGCTCCCTGTGTGGCAGAAATTTCTTTCAAGAAGATTCCATTAGAGAACTTAACTTTTATTTGTCTTTTCCCCTACACTGGCCTTGAATTCAGAACTGGTCTCTCAGAACTCTTATTTTCCTCCGGTGCTCACAGCTCCACTCAAAATCTCCAGAATTTTTAACCTTCTGGCATTTTGGAGCTTCGTCTTTTCCTTCATTAATTTAAGGACTGTGGTTTGCAGCACTTGCAGGAAGATTAATCAGAATTCTCAGGATCAAATTAACTTTTGATCTGAGTAATGTCCATTATAATAAGGATATGCCAGAGCTCTCACTGATGAGGATAAGATTAAGAAAGGGATGTAGAACATCCCAGTGAAAAACACTGTGAGAGGAACAGGATCAAAAGGAGGAATGGTGCTATTTGCAAAGCAAAAGAAAGACATTTCCTCAAAGAAACTGCAATAATTTACGAGATAAAAGTGCTATTACAAGATTCTTTTATCTGCAACAGCACTTTCCCATCACTCTTCCTTTTAACCCTTCAAACTGTTAGTCAAGGGATGCAATAATTCCGAGTTACATTTACATCTCCATTTACATTTCCCAATTAAAACTTTACACTCTCTCCAAAATACATTTTTTCTTATTCATATTCACAAAGTTGAAATCATTAAAACTTCAGGACTGACTGCCCCAAATTCTTTACACATGTAACCATCTTAGAGCATCTCTAGGCTACAGAAATTTTGTGGAAAGGCGCCTTTGTAACAGAAATCAGAGAGCTCTTTGAAGAACAATTACTGCTGCTCCTTTAATATCTACCACTCCTCATCAAGGGAATTAAAACACCTTTACAATATTTTATTAGGAAGACCAGGACTGAGCTGCTTCATTAGCTCTGAAAGGCTGTCCTAGGTCAGGCTTTTGGCAGAACCTCACCTGAAACAGGAGAGCAAAGGGTTCTGTTCAAAGCCAAGAATTCCTGACCTGGAAAAAAATACTGAGAATTCCAGGATTTCTGTGCTGACAGGCACTGACCCCCCAGCAAACACTGCACTGACCTCAGGCCGTGAAGGAGCTCCCAAAATTGAGTGACAGCCCTGGGATTGTGGGTGTGGGGTTTGGATAGAAGTGTGTGATAGCACAGGGGGCAAAACTCAGAGTTTAAGGGTTTAGAATACAGTAATAGATATATACAGCAAGGTGAAGGTTTTAGGGCAAAGGCCAGTCCTTCTTTTTCACCTTCTCCTTCATGGTTTGGGTGGGATTTTGTAATTGGGTAGAAAAATCCACACTGTGGGTGGTTGGTTATTGGGATAAAAGTAAAAATAATTTAGGTGTCATTTCATAATTGGACAGTTTGGGCTTAAAAGGCCTTGTAAAGAAAGAGACAGAGTTAGGTAGAACTCACAGGTCTGTGAGACTGTAACATGGATAAGAATTAATAAACACCTGGGTCCAAACATGAAACATCTTTTGAGCATTTAATCCCGGCTCTGACAGGAAAAGAAGATAAAAAAGCCACATTTAACGGTGCCCTGTGTGAGGAGGACACTTGTTAGAGCAGGGACCCCCCTGAAGAACACAGAGATAAAACTTCCTGGGGCAAACAACATTCTGGCCCCACGCAGAAACACATCCCTGCCCCAAGACAGCAGCATCACAGCTCAGTGGCACAGCCAGATTTGTGCAAAATAAAAGCAGCTGGGGGGGGTTTATTTCTACAGCATCAAGGGCCACGTTTGGAGCAACTGAGCCACGGGGTGGTTTTTTTTTACTGAGAGAGGCACTGAATTAAAAGATGATTTTCACACAGCTTTGAACCCTGCCTGTGGAAGGGCAGAAAGCACAAACAGCAAATGCAGGCAGACCTCAGCCCAGAGAGCAGCACACACTTACTGAAGTTATGTGCAACTTTTCTGTCCAGCAGGATGTGCTGATTCACTGGAGGCTCACTGCCCAGCAGCACGGCTGTGTCCTGGATCTGGAACTGCTCACAGAGCCTGCACACATCTATTTTCCTCTTGCACGGGTCACACGATCCCCAGACAGATTTTTGAATCTAAAAATACAGGAGGGACACAGGGTAAACAAAAAGCCAGAAGAACAGAGGCCCTTTGTTCCAGGCAAACACAGAAAGGGGCATCCAGGTCATTTTGTGGCACAGCTGGATTCTTGTAACTGTCCGTGTCACACGGGCTACAGTATTTAGGTTTATCTTTCCTTTAATGGTCTCATCCTCACCTTGTCACAAGGAACAACATCCCAGTGAAAGGCTTTGGTTCTCTTTGCTGCTGGAGAGAGGCTGCAGGGCTGTGGGAGGGCAGGTGGGGCAGGTGGCAGAGCTGCTGCTGCTGGGGCTGCCTCCCCCTCTGCAGCTCCTGCCAGGGGGGCTGCAGGCTTGCTCAGGCTGCTCCTTGCACAGCTCCCACCAAAGAGGGGACCCTCCTCTTCCTGCTCCTTCAGAGGCACAACAAATTCCTCGTAATCGGCTTCGGGGCTGCCGCATCCTTGAGACCCGTCCTGGGGCAGGGGGGCAGCGCTGCCGGGCTGGCAGAGCCTCTGCAGCAGGGACAGCCACTCCCTGCACAGCCCGGCAGCAGCCTCGGGCCCGCCGTGCTGCACCGTCAGGGGAATCCGCAGCCTGGAATGGGAAAACGTCACCCAGGAGCACCAGCAAGCGTCAATGACATCCTGCCCAACGCGGCTCCTGCTCCGAGCAGAGCCGTGCCCGGCACGCAGAGGAGCCCAGTGCTGCTGGCTCTGGCCTTTCCAGNCTTTGCTGAGCTCACACGTGGGTGTGTGAGCCCTGCCTCACCTGAGCTTCCACGCAGCCTCTCTCACCTGAGAGGTTCATTGGGGCCTGGGCTTTGCTTCAGATACACACCCCACGATACAACAAGCTGCTCACCTGTTCAGGGTTGGGGAGCTGAGGTCTGGCCATGCACCGGCTGTGCAGTGCCCTCCTTATCCCTCCTCTCCCCTGGGGAAGGGAGCAGCGTGTCCCTCCTGCTCCCCTGAGCTGCAGGAGGGGTTTAACCCCCAGCCCCTGCCATGCCAGCTGTGCACCCCTGCCTCAACAGGTGCTCCCATAATAGGGAAGAGTTTAAGTTCCACCCCTGATCCTATAAGGAAACAGAACCAGAGACTTCCATTCTCTTCCCACCGTAATTGACCCAGTGCCAGCACAAAGGCACCTGTTGGATCCTCGAGCTGTTCCCCAAGAAATGCAGATGTTTTCTGTTGGGCAGCTTGCCAGAAACCCCTTCCTGGTCATTGAATACTTAAGGGAGATTCTTGGGGCATTTTTGGGGTGTCTGAGCAGGTGCAAGGAACCTCCCTGCGCCTCACACCGCTTACACTCTTTTGTTTTGTATGGTTTGTTGTTTTCATCTTTATTAAAACCTTTTGCTTTTCCAAACACCTGCAATCACCCCTCTGGCTGTTTTTCATGAGCCATTTCTGAGAGGCTTCTGGCAGCCCTCAGAGTGTGACACACCTTTGTGGGGCTAGAAACGCTCTGGCCCCACACAGGAACACACCAGACAAAGCTCCACCAGCTGCCGTGGGCAGGATTTCAGTCTATCAGCTCAGCCCCACTTTGGATTCCTCCCGAAAATCCTCTGCAGATCTCCGCGGAGCAATGGGAGGGGTGATCCATCCCATCCCCTTTCTCCCCACGGAGACCCTCTGCTTTAAGCAGTCGTTAATTACCAGGTGCACTTACCGGTACTGGTGATCTCTGGTGTGAAGGGAGAAGGTGCTGCAGGCGCTGTCCCTGCTGAGCCCCACGCTGCCAGCTGCCAGAGGAACTGTGGCTGCAGGGCTCCTGCCCCCCAGCCCCAGGCTGTACAGAGCCAGCTCCCCTTCCCGCAGCTGCGCCAGGCACCTGAGGGACAAGGGATGGACACACAGCTCATTCCTCACCGACTTCTTACTCACACAGCCTGGCCCTTGGTAAAGCACCTTCTGAATGTCAGTGAAGCTCCACTTTTTGCAGCATTCTCCATGGAACGGTCAAAAATATCAATAGTAGAGCATAAAAATCTTTGAGGTGTTCTTATTTGAGAGCTTCTTGGTTTTGTCTGATGCCTAAAAAAAGTGTGACGTAAAATCTGAACGGCCTGCCATGCCCAGTGAGAGGGAAAATTAAATCTGACCATCAATTAAAAATCACCCAAGTCCTGTTAATTTTTTAGCCCTGCTCTGTCTCTCCCTCTCCATTTACTCCTCTTGTTTATTTGGGATGGTGGATCTTTGGGATCCTGAACCTTTAAAGGAATCCACCTGTGACTGAGCAGTGCATAACGTGACAAGGCTTCAGAGTTTCTGTGTCTTCCAGGTTTCACTCCACCAAGCCACAAACAAATCACCAAATTTAGTTCCCAATCATCCCATCCAATATTCCTCTCTCTTGGAAATCCAGTGGGAGCTCCTCCTGGACCCCCTCATTCACAGGAGTCCCTTGGCAGGAAAGGGTCAAAGTGTTCTGCTCCTAAGGGCTTCCAGCAGAAGAGACTGTGCCAAAATTTGGGTGAAAGCTCTTTAAATTATAATTAATCCTGGAAGAAATTGCCTGAGCATTCAGAGCTTCCATTCCAGCAGAATCCTCTGCTTCAGCCTCTCCTCTGGAATTCTGCCCTGATCTTTATAACAAAGGTCCCAAGAAGAGGTTGGGTTCTACTGTGGGTTTTATTCTTATTTAAGCTTTTGCCTTCTCATTTTTCTGGAGGGTTTCTGCCTTTCTTTATCATTCTGGCAGTTCTAGCAAAACTCTCTTTCCCTCCACTCTCTCTTCAAGGTGTGGCTGGTTGATTAAGGTGTTCTAGGAAGAATTTAAATAAGTTTAGCTACTCCAGAACAAATTAAACATAAACCATAAATTGCACCTATCCCCACACAAACAGCCAAAGTGATAAGAATTGTTTAATGGAGCTGGCAGTGCTATTGATCTCTCCTTTCTTCCAGGCAGGGACTTATGGATTAATCGGATCTCCAGACGCTTCCACCATCATTTACTTTGTCAAAAAGAAAAAAAAAAAAGAATAAAAAAGGAGGAAGAGAGAGGATTAATAGCAAGAAGAAAACAACAAGGGCTTTGCTTCACAAGATAAACAGAAATCAATTTTTGTTTGTTAGCAAACCTGTTCAGTGTTGCAAGGTAACAAATCCTGGGCACACTCGGGGATAGCGTTTACAACACACACAGTGGTAGCCTTTTCAAAGCAATTAAAATCATTTGCTGTGAACTGTGAAGTCTTTGGAGATAATTGCTCTGTGCAGATAATTACAATGTGAATTTTTTTTTTTCATTAGCCAGACAGAAATTTTTCCTCTCTCTTTCTCTCCTTTGATGGTTTAAGAAATTCCAGGTGTTTTAGGAGCTGTCTCGTGGAAGGGTGGTTTGTTTGCAGAGTGGAGAGCAAACCATGGAAAACCACTGGATTAGTGAGATTGGAGGGAAAAGTCAAGAGAGAAACAAAGTCCCAGCACCAAAATCGTTCTGAGCACCATCACCATTATAGAATTGTGCTGCCAGTGCTCCCAGCAGGCCCCAGATCACAACTTTGGCTTTTTGGGTACCACTGCTGCACTGAGAGCTCATGCAGATTGGGCATCTACCTTTACACATTTAAAAAAAACCCTAAATAATTAAGTTACTATCAGCACATTCAAATCTAAATGCATCTATCAGAAATCTTAACAAACTCCAGAGTTCGTACCTCACCCATTCAGTGGAGGTTGAAGTGTTCTGCTGCAAATCCAGCAGCCCTTCGTGGATCACATCACATTCTGCAGCTCTCCCGGGGCAGGACTCCACTGGTCTCTTGTGAGAATTGCTCTGTATAACTCTGCTCAGCAGGTAGATTATCTAGATAATAAGTGGCAGCAGAAAAAAAAATAAATATTTTCCACGTTAATTCCCCTGAATAAGACATCAATAGTTGGGTTTTACAAGTACAAAGCCACTGTCAAATGGGCAAAATAAATCAACATCAAATAACCCAGGTCTTTCTATGATGCAAAATGACTTAACTGCAATTTGGGTTTATGCCCACAATTCTAAACCTAAATGTAATTTTGCTCTGAAGGGGTTACTGGAAAACAGAACTTTTTAATTCATATACAAAGCAGTGCAGGACAAAGTTTCTGTTCAGCTCAGTTCAAGCCCAAGCAGAACTCAGTTGAAAACCTCAGACAATGCTCAAAGATGAACTGGGTCTATTCTCAGCATGAGGATGATCCTCATTCATCCTTGAAATCAGGCATTTTAAGAAATACATTACACAGAGAACACAAAGTGCCTCGGAAGTTCCAGTTAGGATTCAGCTGTGCACATCTTTGTTTTGTTTTGTTTGCTTGTTTTAACACTCCCATGCTGTGGCTGCAGGACTGCAGAGCTCTCACTTCTCATCTCGGGGGGGCTCCACACCCCCAGTCCTCTGAGCTGTGCTGAGCCCAAACTCCATTCTGAGCTCACATTCCCTTTGTTCCATGTTGTCTTGGAATATGGAACCAGAAGTGTCCATTCTGTTCCCATCCGCTGGAACCAGCTGTGGAGGTGTTTGTCTTTATCTCAGAACTCCAGGGAGAGGGGGCAGGTCCCTTCTGTCAATGGGCAGCTGTTAAACACTGGGGCAGTGTTCTTATCCCTTCCAGGACCTGTCCCTATAACTCTGGGGGGATATCTGCTGTTAAACCACTGGGGCAGTGTTCTTATCCCTTCCAGGACCTGTCCCTATAACTCTGGGGGGATATCTGCTGTTAAACCACTGGGGCAGTGTTCTTATCCCTTCCAGGACCTGTCCCTATAACTCTGGGGGGATATCTGCTGTTAAACCACTGGGGCAGTGTTCTTATCCCTTCCAGGACCTGTCCCTATAACTCTGGGGGGATATCTGCTGTTAAACCACTGGGGCAGTGTTCTTATCCCTTCCAGGACCTGTCCCTATAACTCTGGGGGGATATCTGCTGTTAAACNTCCTCCCTCCAGGGGATATCTGCTGTTAAACCAGCCCCTTAAATTCAAAATTAATAATAATTTGGAGGGAGGGGGTTTACATTCTCCATTCCAAGGGAAGCTCTGGCTTTTCCCTGGCAGACACCCGTCTGCCCAAACCTGGACACGTGTCCCACTACCCATGGAATGAACCCATCCCTGCTGCAATTCCTGGGACCTGCTGGGTTCAGTGTGCTCTGCAAACTCACCTTCCTTTTGTCGTCGAGGGACACAGCCTCCAGCTCATAGTCCTGCCTCCCGTGGAACACGATGCTGAAGCGCCTCCTCTCAGTGTCCTCGCAGCCTTTGACTTGGGAGAAAGGGAACTGCTTCTTAATAATCCCTTTCTCGATGTTAAAAATGGTCCTGGTGTTGAAATCAAGCTGCAGTGGGAAATTCTGCATCACTTGAGGCCGTCAGTAAAGGCAGCAGCCCAATGTTACCACGTGAAGGTGTTTAGATAAAAGATCAGAATAAATATCATTTAAAAATTGCATTCCACCATCAAGATATTGCCCAATGTTTGTTTTAGTCACAAAAAACCCCCAGATATTCCTTGTAAGCTGTTTCCACACATCTCTTTTGATGAATACGCATCAATTTATCACTCTGAAATATTATTTCTTTTTAAATTCTCCTTGTCTCACAAAACCCAGTGCAGAAACTTCCCCTTCAGCACAAAGGAAGGCAGAACCACTCATTCAGTCCCTCACTCCTTCAATCCCTGAAATGCAGCAGGTTTGAGGAGCAGTTCTGAGTTGAAAGTTTAAAACTTGTACGTGCAGGCCACACCACCAAATGCCCACGTTGTGGCCTTTCCCTCTGTCCTGTTTATAGCAGGAAACCTCCAAAGCAGAACCCTTCTCATGATTATCTCTGACTTTTGAAGGCTGCTGGTAATTAGAGAACTGAAATTAAACTAATCCAGATTCCCAGACTGATAACTTCCACATCTACTACTCTCCATTTTTCCACTTTATGTCTAAAAAAATTAATCTTTTTATACCGTAAAAATGGTGGACAATGTGAGAAAAATTATATTTTTTACCATTAAGAGGTAGCAAATAAAAACCACCACGTAGCATGCATGATTTGGCCTCGTTCATTGTCAATTTTTGTCCAAACGACAAGAAGCTTTAGTGAAATCCAGGAAAAAAACCACGAAACCTTTGTCCCTGAATTCATGAAAACAGGAAATCACCATCAGGTGCTGTTGACAGAAGTTTCCTTTAATAGATTTTTAATACCCTGCACCAAAAGTGAGAATTTTTAAAGTTACCTGCAAAATCCGCTTCTGCCACCGGTAGTGCTTGTACTTGTAGATAATGAAGTTAAACTGGGAGCCAGTTAACAGATCCTGTGGGTCCTGGAAAACAGAACAGGAATCAGCAGCACATCCCACGCTGGGATAAGGTTTGGGCACCCAAATCCAGCTGCTCTCAGGTGAAATCCCTCTCTGGGAACGAGCAGAGGCAACACTGGAGCCCTGCAGGAGAGTTCCACGGGGACACGGATGGAAACACCCTCCCGGCTTTTGTTAATCACATTAACGAAGATGGGGAGAGGGATTATCTTGAGTAATAATTGAGGGGACGGCTTCACGCTGACAGAGGGTGAGTTTGGATTAAATATGAGGAGGAAATTCTTTACTCTGAGGGTGGTGAGGCCCTGGAAAAGAGAAGCCTTCCAGAGCCTGAAGGAGTTGCAGGAAAGATGGAGTGCCAGGACAAGGGGGAATGGCTTCACACTGAAATTGAGGAGGTTTAGGTGGGATACTGGGAAGAAATTCCTCCCTGTGAGGAGGACAGGTTTCCCAGGGAAGCTGTGGCTGCCCCTGGATCCCTGGAAATATTCCAGGCCAGGCTAGACAGGGCTTGGAGCAGCCTGGGACAGTGGGAGGTGCAGGGAGGTGGAACAAGATGAGCTTTAGGGTCCCTCCCCACCCAAACCATTCTGTGATTCTGCAATCCCGTGCTTCTGCCCCACATTTATTCATCCAGGACTTGATGCCCCCCTTGGAAAAACAACCCTGGCATGGATCTGAACTCCTTAATCCAGGTAATGCCATCGGTGTAGGCACAGCATTTCCATGGAATACAGGCACAGCCAGGCATACCTGTGCTGTTTGCTTGGGAACTGGGCTGGTTGTGATTCCCAAAGCAGGTCTGTATCCTGGAAAGCAATCCAGACACGCTCCTCACCTCAGCAGGGCTCTCCAGAACATCTGGATTTGTTACAAAATACATCAAAGGAGCTGCCTTACCATTTCAGCATACACCTCCTTCTGTGCCAAATGCAGAGCTCCTTCGATGCTCACTTCTTTGTTTTTCACCATGTTCATAATTTTGAGGATTTTTTCCTGGCTTAACTAGAAGGAAAAAAAGGGACAAAAAAGGTCAATCAAATGTTTTTAGAGACTGGTTTTTCATCTGGCTGTGGAGGATACAGACACATAAAAATACAATTTCACTCATATTTTATGTTCTACTGACAACCTGCCCAGCAAAGATAATCTCCCTTTGAAACCCCGTGAAAGTCCACGAGATATCAAATATACAGGGGTTTTTACAACTTTAGAAGATGTGATGGTAATATCTGGAGATAGAACTGCCGGGGGGGAAACCTTTTTGAGTTAGAAACCCTGGCAAGAAGCGAGGACATCAATTTTGCATGGGAGCCTGTCTCATCCTGAGTGCAAAGCCCTGAATAGAGGACAACATGAAAGAAAGATGGGGAGCATTTGAAATCCTCAGGGTGGAGAGGGGGCAAACTGCTGTTGGTACGGGGAGGTGCAGCTGCCTCTGAGACTTGGTGAAGCACACGAAAAGCCACCTCGCACTTCCCCTTTTTCTCTCACCCAAAGAGCAGCTTGAGCTGCCAATAAACTCAATTTCTGTCGCTCCTGAGTGTGGCAGGTGCTGCTGTGGTGGCAAACAGGAGCGGAGCAAAGGAGAAAGGCGAGGGGAGGGAGGGGGACACAGAGCTGCAGCCGTCACACCTGGCAGAGGGACAAACAACCTGCCTTTGGGACAGACCAGAGCCCCAGAGTGACAGGCACCCCTCAGCAGGGAGGGCAGCTCAGAAGGAGCCTGGGGGTGTTGTCAGCAGGGCTCAGCAGCTCGGAGTGTTTTTATCCAGATTCCAAGATCCAACATTCCCTGTGCCCTGAGAACGGCCTCGCCACCAGGAGAGATTCCAGTGATTTCCAATCCAATTCCATGATTTCTTTTCAAGCTCTCCAGGTGGACTCCCAGGTGCAGAGCCCAGGACAGGATGTGCAGGAGCAAGGGAAGGACAGGAGGGTTGGGAACAGGGGGATTGAGAAGGAGTCAGGAGGATTGGGAATGGCAAGAGGGTTGGGAAGGGACCAGAGGGATTGGGAAGGTGCAGAAGGGTTGGGAAGGAGCCTCCTCTGCAGCTGGAGATGTTGAGGACCTGCCCTGCTTTTCCTGCCCCCACCACTCCCCACAAACAGAGCAGCTCCTCTGCTGAGCAGCCCAGCAGTGCAGCACAAGCAATGCAGCACAAGCAGTCCAGCCCAGCAGTGCAGCACAAGCAATGCAGCCCAGCAGTGCAGCACAAGCAGTGCAGCCCAGCAGTGCAGCCCAGCAGTGCAGCCCAGCAGTGCAGCACAAGCAATGCAGCCCAGCAATGCAGCCCAGCAATGCAGCCCAGCAGTGCAGCACAAGGTCCTCTTGGAGCCCCCAGGATCACTGAGGTTGGGAAAACTTTCCAGAGCGTTGTGTCCAACCTGTGGTTGATCCCCAGTCCCTCCTTGGCCACCTCCACCCACCCAAGCCCCACAGACACCGGGGGATGTGCCCCATAAAAACCACCACAGAGCTCCAGCAAACCCCCAGGTTCCCCCTTTTCCCAAGCCACAGCACGCCCAATGCTCTTTATTTACCAAACATTTATTATTTTACCAAATTTCTGCCAGCTCACCCAGCCCCTGGGGGGGTCACACAGCCTGCAGGTTTTTACAGCCTCCAAATGAAACCGGGAGCAAGAGAAATGTTTTGTTTTTAAAGGCCTGGCATTTTCAATGCTGACAGGAAGGCAACTCGTGGCCCAGCTGCAAACAGGAGTGGGAAGAGTGAGGGAGGAGGGAAAGCTGCTGATCATTCATTCACAGGAGGGATGTAAATTCCAGCCGTGACCTCCCAGCTCACTGCTGGAATTTGAAATGGGCTCATTTTCACACCTCACGCTGGGTGGGGTCGGACCTCGACCAGACAAATCCCCACCGAGCAGGCTCTGTGTGAGTAAACAGGAATACGGATATATTTGAACTGAAAAATGTGGTTACCTTAAGGCAAAGCTCTGCCAGCTCCAAAGTGCAAGAGATATTTATTCAGGATAGCAGCTCCTGAGATGAAGTTGGAAACTATTTTTGCCTGTTAGGCCTTTTGGAGAAAGGTTCAAAGAATTTTCGCAGCATGATGGCAATTTTAATTTAATTTTTTTCAAATTTAATATTTTTAGATATTTTCTTTTAAAAAAACTACAGAAAGGAAGAGATCCAACTCAATATTCAATTATTCCTTCTCCTTACCTTCACCAAAGTCTCCTTTGGACTCAAATGAATTCCTGCCCAAGATGTGAAAGAAACAGGGAACGTGTCTTAAATTTGCTTAATAATAGATGAGGGAAAAATGTTCACCAAAGAGAAACAAATCATTCTGTGTATTTAAATCCAGGAAGGTTTGTCATGAAGTCAGGCCCCTGACAGGGAATCCATCCCCAAGGAGCACACAGAAGGCTTGGGGCAGGTTATTGTTAACAGCACGTTGTTGTTTTACACCTCTCTTAACTCTCTGCACATCTGGAAGCAGGAGGGGAACATTTCCAAAGCCAAGAGAGGCAAAAAAGGGAATTTTTCAGCTCCTGAGCACTGCCAGGATTATCTGTCAGAAGTCTGTCTGGCTCAGGCTGTTGAGAATCATGTTTCGTGGTATTTTTATTTGCAAACAAGACTTCTGTATCAGACCCTGACCTTTATCATTTTCTGTCTCTGGGGCTTTTCTCTCAGCATGACACAATATTTGTAAGGTGTTTGTTTTGGTTATATTTTTCTTAAAAAGAAACAAAACTCATCATATTATGCACCAAAATGCCACTAAGCCAGTCTGTGTTATATTGCCTAATAAAATGTGACTGGAGCAACCAAACTGAATGTTTTACACAAGACTGAGTAACAAAACTCGGGAAAAACATTAAATTCTTCTATTATAAAGCAGGCACATTAAGGAAATACACGAGATTGTGTCAATAATGCACTCACCTGCCAGGTTAAAGCAGCTTGTTTAAAACAGATTAAATTTTCATCACCCTCCCCAAATTCAGTAGACCCACACAAAACGGTTTGAAAGAATTCACAATTGAAGGAAGAGCGTGGGGCTCCAGACGTTCTCTGGAAGGAGAGGTGAGGTTTTTACATTTTTTTGGCCGGGTGTAAAATGTGTTTGGTGGGGAGAGAGGAGATTTCTGCCTTGTTCTGGGGCAGCTGCCAATGCTGCCCTGCACATGACCCCTCCCAGGCCTTCCTGCCTCTCCCCATTTCCCTCAGAGGCTTTGCATGAAGTCTGGACACTGCAGAAATATTACTGGAATAATCCCAGGACTCCCAAAACCCAGTAAAGAAAAAGGGATTAAAGCCACATCTTCATCCAAGGGATCCTGGAGCAGGGCAGGGGGAGCACAGGGGACACGGGCACTGCTCAGGGATGAAACCACAAACGTGTTCCTCGGGCTCTTCTCTCTGCCTTTCCTCTCTGCCTTTCCTCTGCCTTTCCTCTCTGCCTTTCC
>VYXD01005566.1:29387-65289 GCA_013397195.1 Hylia prasina | reverse complement strand
CCTTCCTGCCTTTCCTTCCTGCCTTTCCTCTGCCTTTCCTCACTGCATTTCCTCTCTGCCTTTCCCCTCTGCCTTTCCTCCTGGCTCTCAGCCTGCCGTGAGCGCTGGTCGCTGCCCCGGGGGGTCACAGGGTGTCTCTGACTCCCGTGCCCCACCTGAGCCCTCTGTGCTCCTCCAGGGGACATTCCACCCCTGCACACCCATCCTGCCACCGGAGAGCCCTTCCTGCACTGCCTGCAGAGGAGTTTGAGCTGACTGTGCCTTCTGCTCAGCTCGTTCCCATTCCTGGGACTGTCGGGACACAGGACANAGAATGTGTGAGATAAGAAAGAATAAACAACCCAGAAAACCAGAGCTGATGAATCTCAACAACTTCTTCACTCGTGGGGCTTGGGAAAAGACTTTTTCTGATGTCTCGGGGGTCATTTCAACCCGAAAGAAACCCAAGATGGGACCACCTGGCCTGAATCCTGCAATATGACAGCAGGGTGATGCAAAAGTGCTCCTGGAATGTGTGCACGTGCACCCCTGGAGCCAGAGCAGGAATTGTCACAAACGCTGGCTGAGACATTCCAGGCTCACCTGGGAGGAGACCACGGCTCACCCAGAGGAAAGGCAGAGAGGAAAGGAAAGCAGAGAGGAAAGCTCTCTCATTTCCTCAGACAGCAAAACCCAGCCAGGCAGAAATCCTGCCCCAAAGAGGAGCGGGCTTGGCTCAGTTCCAGCCCAGCTTTGTCCTTCAGTGTCCCTTACACTTGTCCCGGTTAAACACGGAACATCCTCAGCTGCTCCCTGCAAGGAGCAGGAGCCAGCAGCTCCTGGGTGTGCAGGATGCAGCGGAGCCTGGGAGGGCTCATTCCAAACCCCAGCAGCATTCCTGGCACTCCTGTGCCCCGAGGAAAAGGGGGAGCCCACGAGGAGAGGATCAGCTCGGGGCTAATTGATGCTTTACAGAGAATCCGTTAATTTTGGGGCGTAAATCTGGTTGATATTCGCTCTGCCCCCACGCTGAATGTGTCACTTCAGTGATTTGAAGGACAACAGACACAATCTGGATTGCCTTAAAGCTCCAGCTTGCTGTTATCCACTTCCCCTTCCTCATTTATTCACTTTCACCAAGGAAAAGCTCGGCCCAAAACGCACCAAGTGCTCCCAGACATTTCCAGGGGAGTTTTCTCCCAGGATATCTGAAAGGCCTTCGCTTTTCATTTACATGAAATCTCAAACCAGGTGACTGATGGAGTATTTTTATGTGGCAATACCATCTTTTTGTAGCCAGGCCTAGAGACAGGCGAATATTATTTGTCAAACAGAGCTGCTATTCATCAAATAAATTATCCATCTGTAATAATATTTTGCATTATTTTTTGCAGATCCGTATCTGGCTGAATAGTATCTGTCAACATTTATCCAAAGAAGAAGGGATTCATCAAACTGGAGCTTGATTTCCTTGAAAACACTGAAAATTCTGCCACTTCCAGAAGGAGCTGGAGGGACCCAAAGATGTTTTATTGTAATTTATTTCTTGCTGGTATGAAGGTATGGAGTGATTGATTATAACAACATAAAAATCTCAAAGAACAGTTCTCAAAAATAGGAAGATATAAACCGGTGCCCAGTGACGTGTCCATGGCACAGTTAAAATACCAACAACTTTAACTATTTTCAGTATTGAAAATATCACCGTACTGGGGAACCTCAAAGCCTTAACACTTCTTAAAATTCCCTCTAAAAAAAAAAAAAAAAGAGACATTTTATAGGTGTCACATGAGGCAAACACTTCAGATTCTCCCTCAGTCACCAGCCTGGACCCTCCTGCTCCATCACCTCTGGGAACTCGTCAGGAAACGACGCTTGGAAAGAAATTTCAGTGTGAAAATTCAGGATAAACTGAGAGGTGCTGCTTGCACAGGAGACTGACTCGGTTGTGCACTGTTTCACCAACGATCTGCTGAAGGGCTGGAGATCATGTTCATTAAATTTGCAGATTTTGATGGGCAGCTGGGAAATTCTAACTCCAAACAACCTTGACAGACGAGAGCAGCCGTAATCTATAATTCAGCAAGCAGAGGAACAGCAACAAAAAAACCCTGGGTGTTCAGCAGGAACTGCCAGCTTCACAAGCACTGGCTGAAGAACATATTCTTTGCAGAAAAAGCCCAGAAGTTTGAGCAGCTTGCAAAGTGACAGCAGTTCCCAGCATGGTGCTGTTGCAATAAAAGGGAATTTCCCTCGGGGAGATTCCTGACAGCAGCAAAACGCTGAAATAGGAGTGCTCAGCACTGAGAGAGGGTTCTGCTGGAATGGGGGGAGAAGATTCCCCTGCCTGCAGGAAAGAGCTGGGTGAGTCCAGCTCGGGATAATGAGAGCTTTGGAAAAGCAGGATTTCCCAGGGAAGGACTGGGATTTCAGAGCTGGGCAGGCGCAGAAAGTTCATCAGGAGCTGCTGCCAAAAGGGAAGGAGCAGGAGACTCCCTGAGTGCTGGGGTAAGGAGAAATAGGAGAGAAATTCCAGCAAAAGAGGTCCTGCTGAGATGTTTGGAAAATACAAGGATAACACGGAGCCATCCAGGGAAAATTATGGAGCCTCCCACCACCAAACATCCTTAAGTAGAATTAAACAAATGCTTTGGGCCATGTCTAACCTTGTTTTGCACTTTAATCCAGCCCAAGGCTGCAAAGAACTGAAGGTTCCACTGCTTTTCCAGGGGAAAGGGGCAGGCAGGGATTTAAAACCTTTGGAAAACTCCATCCAGCCTATCAGCTTTTATTTCCAAGGCAGAGATGTTTCCTGGAAATCTCCAGGAGAGCTCCTTCCATGAGCTGCTTTATCAGAGCAGCTTCAGCATCACCACACTCTGTGGCCTGGATATTTTCTATTAGACTTGATTTCAAAACAATACTTGAGTGTGACCTTACCCAGCAGTTTCTTGGTGTGCTGAGGTACAGTTTAAATGCTCTGCTACAAAATGGACTGAAACAGAATAAAGAAAGTGGCTCACACGGGAGCATTTCTGTTTGCTACTAAAATAATAATGTACTGTGCCTTTAGCAATGGTAATTAAAATAACCCACAGTGATAAGAAGCATCAAGGATTATCATATTTGCTTATTAACGTGAGAGGCAAATTAATTCTGTGAAGAAACAAAGATTGCTGGGCTACTTAACAGTGACATCTAATTATTTTGGAGAAAAACATGCATCCTCCTGCTCACAGGCTCACAATCTCATCTTGTGCCCTCATGTCTTGTAAAGAAAGATTCATTCCAAGCAAGAGCTGGGCTGCTAAAATTATTAAATGCTGAACAGGAGACTTCATTCTGCTGGAGGTTTATTAAATCACATTAACACCTGCTAAGCAAAAGGCATGAAGTGCAATAGAGAGAGCAGCACTGATTTCATGCACCTTTAGCTGAGGATCCAGGGTCTCCATGAGTTTCACGTTAATCAGCTGGAACATTTAATGAACAAACCCTTCATTATGTTCTAATCAAAACAAAAGCTAAGAGCTTGTAAAAAAACGAAAAAAAAACCAAAACCAAAACCCAACGAGCATCCATCTGCTGAGGTATCATTTCTGACCTGACTTCTCCTTTCCCCAGGATTCTGGGTTGTTAATGAATCACCCCAGCAAAAATACTGAGGCAAATTTCTCCTTATCCATCTCCTCCCAAACTCCAAGGGGCTCAGCAGGATGTGATCCTTGTCTGCATAAATGGTTTTGTTCTGTTCTGAATACTTGCCTATAAAAATACACCACGTTTTCCAAACGGGCAGATTCCCCAGTATTCTGCCTGGACACCTATTTAAGCTGAGTCTTAAAGTCAGAGAAGAATTTCTGTTAAAAAAAAAAAAGGCTTGGGAATATTCATTGTGCTCCCAGTTTCAGGAATTTGGGTGATATTGAGAATGAAACGGGACATGTGGAGCTCCAAGTGGCTCAGGAGCAGGAAATTTAACTGAATTTAAGTGAATTCAGCTTTGTCTGGGTGATGAGCAGGTCACACCTCAGGATGTGCTTCACCCCTGTCCCTCAGGCCACCAGAGCTGCTGGAAGGCTGGGTGCACATTCATGAATACACAGATCAGAAAATATGGAATCACTTGGCCTCATTTAAACAGAATTGATCCCTTGGTAAATATACAGCGAAAATCCACTTTAAGCTACCTCAGAAAAGACCAGGGAAATAAATAAAAAAAAAAAATAGGGGGAAAAAATCAATCATCTAAGAGAGGTGGCCTTTAAGAAAAAGTCTAATGAAAATTATAGGGGAAATCCCTGGGGATAAAGTACTTTAAAGCAGTTGATTAAAGTAAAGCAGGGTGGAAAAGCGAAAGGTCTGGTCTTGCACCACGATCTCAGCAAATCTCAGATGAAAAGCCTCAGGGAGACATAAAGCCAGCTTGTCAAGGGAGTTCACGAGAAGTTTAGAACTGGTTTTCCTCAGGCAGAGTTTCTCTCTGTGGTGTTTTGGAGCTGGTGGCAGTGGGCAGTGGCACCATCTGCCCGTGGTTTCCTGTTTGCTCCCTGCTGTGAAACCCTCCCTGGCAGCAAACACTCCGTTCTTTGCACACCTGTGCTGCCCCCGACCTCCCCAGCAGTCCCAGAGAGAAGGTGAGATTTAAACCTTTGGAAAACTCCATCCAGCCTATCAGCTTTTATTTCCAAGGCAGAGATGTTTCCTGGGAATCTCCATGAGCTGCTTTATCAGCCTCAGCCTCACCACAGCCTGTGGACTGAGTATTTTAAATCAGACTTGAGCCTGTTGTGTCTGTGCCAAGCCAGAACCCCCAAAGGACGGGCAGCAGGGACAGGGAGAACACTTCCAGGGGTGAGCTCGTGCCTTTCCAACATCAACAGCTGCTCCAAAGAGATGGCAGCACCTCCTCACAGCCCTGCCAGGTGGGAGCTGCGCTTTGATTGCACTTCAGGAGGAGCAATTGATGTCTGTCAAGCTCAAGAATTCCGTTTTTGGATCACCCTGCCCTGCTCCAAACCCCCCTCAGGCCAAGGGTGTGCAGGTAACCACAGGCAGCCCCTGCCCTTCTGCCCCTGTGGCAAACCAAAGGGACAGAAATAGGTTTTCCTCCTCATTTCCGTGATGGTTCTGGGGTTTCCCAGAGCCTGTCCTGGCAGATCTCTCACACTTGAGGAACGAGGGGAACTGAGCAAGCAGGGCTGGATCCTCCCCAGCCCAAACCCTTTGCCAGCCAGAACTCAGACCCTGCACTCAACACAACCCTTCTTTTCCCTGGTTGCTCTTTTCCCTGATTGCTCTTTTTTCCCCCTAATTACTCTTTTCCCTGGTTGCTCTTTTCCCTGATTCTCTTTTCCCTGATTGCTCTTTTTTCCCCCTAATTACTCTTTTCCCTGGTTGCTCTTTTCCCTCTGCCACTCCCATCAGTGTCCCAGTCAGAGAGGAGCTCCCCACCACTCAGTTCTCCGGGCACCAGACTCCCAAACATTGCAGGAATATTGCTCTGCAAATTTTGAGACAAGCAGAATGCCCCAAGTCTGCGTGTGGCAGGCACTCAGACAAACCCACCAGCTGATGTATATTCAGTCCTGGCTTATCAATCACCTCAGATTCCAGCAGGATTATCAAAAGACTGCTTTTGCCCATAAAATAAAGCACTTTCTCTCCCCTCCAATTACCTTATGGAAATTTTTAGCACAGATAATATAAAGTGTTAATAAATCCTCTCTAGCATGGCAAGAGAAAGACAGATTTTCTCTCCTTGTATCAGGAAAACTTTGCACGTTTCAACTTTCTCAAGAATAAAGCACAGAAAAATATTGTCTCCTGCACACCTTCTACAAGCACTCTGTGATATATTAGACCAGGCTGAGCTCATATCACATAATAGTCCATTACATCAAACCCTCCTGCAAATTCCTCGCCAGTAAAGCACAAAGTCATTCCCAGTTTCTGATAAACCATCTCCAGCTCCTCACAGCAAGCAGCACTTCCACACCAGCCCATAACACTTTCTGCCTTTACCTGTGAAAAAGTGTCTGCTGTTCTTGTGTTATCCATGTCTGGGGAAATTCTATTTGTTTCATCAGTGTCCTACAGGGTGGCAAAGAGCAGCTCATTCACGAGTCACACCTGCTTCTCCACAGCATCTGCTCGTTCTCTCTCTCTCTGCCTCTCTCTCTTGTGAAATCTTGCAGCCAATGGCTTTTATTAAGTGTTACTTCCTTTTATGCTGAGAGCTGAAAGAAACAATAACGATGCTTTGCTTCCTTATGGCAGCTCAGTGGAAAGACAAAAAAAAAAAAGTATAAGTTGTTTGGTTTTCCTGAACTGATATTTATGTTCCTGTGGCTTCCTGAAATCACCGAGCCCTGAATACTGAAATTATGATTTATGGCTATTTATTATGATTTATTACATTGCAACCGCCTGAACACCCAATATATGTCAGCTCCCAAATAAATTCCATGCTAAACGTCAGGAAGTTTGCCTGGGGAGCTACAAACACAGCGCTCCATGTTCCCAGCAGTGTTTTTCTGCACAGCAGCAATTTTAACACGTCTCCAAACTCCAGCATGAACATCTGCACAGTGGATGGGAGCAGCCAGGCACCTGCAGCTTAATGCACGAGATAAACAGCATTTTAAACTTCTTCTTTGCTGTCTGTACTGGAGGAGAGAACTGTGAGAGGGAGAATTACCCCAGCAAAGTGTTCCTGAAGTCCAACAGCCCTGACAAAAATGGTTCAGCAGCTGCAGGGAAAACACCCCTTGGCTTCCCCCCCGTTCTGTGGTGACTCCTGCAACATCACAAACCCGTGCCAGAATCAACCTGGAGACTGGAAATTCCGAGGACACTCAGCTGGGAAGGTGAACTCTTCACATTTTGAAATTTCTGCTCCTCCAAGCAGGGGCAGAGCAGAAAATCAAGAGCTCTGAAACGTCAGTGCAAAGCAGAGTTTTTTAAGAAGCAACAGGAACTGAAAACGTTTGGGGTTGACGACGGGTCTCCTTCCTCTGCTGCTCTAAAAGCAGCTTTTTAATAGAAACGGGGCAGGAAGCTGAGGAGATCAGAGCAGGTGCCTCTGGGCCCCTCTGAGCCTCAGCCCCCACAGGTACAAATCCCTTCCTTCAGTGCCACAGCTCTGGGACAAGCACTGGGAGAGAAGGGATCAGGAATGAACTCTCCCACATCACTCGAGGCACTGGAAATTAAATGGAAGGTCGATATATGCTGATGTAAACAGGGTTTAAAAGTGATTAAAAGTAAGTCTTTGAAGGAGTGTTAGCTAAACACAGCCAATAATGTAACAGGGCCTGAATAAATCCAGGTCTTCTAAAGAAATATTTAATAAAAGATTGTCTTTCGGTGCCCTCAGTTCTGACTGCTCTACGCCCAGCGTGGCAGATGGAAATTTTTCACCAAGCTGAAAAAAGGATTCATGAGAAACACGTTTCTTTGACAGCCATTTGGTTAAAATAAAACAGCAACTAATTCACTCAGAATCACATTTCTAGTAGGGGCCTATTCCTCCTTAGAATCCTCAGCCCTTGAGGAGCTATAATTTTCTTTTTAAGTTAAAGAATCCCAAGGATCTTCTCTTTATAACGTGATTCTAGCAGCACAGAGCATTTCAGAAGGGGAGAATGACAGGATTCTCTTCTCTCCCACAGGCTCTGCAGGGATGTGAGAGGGTCTTTTCCCCTGTGCTGCCTGGAGAGCAGCGCGTCCTGCAGGTCTGGGAGAAAGCAGTTAATCACTATAGAGCTCAATTGCTACTCTTGGAGCAAACAGTTTCAATTAGCCTGAAGCCATTAATTACACCTTCCTTTAATAAAGGCTCTGGTGTCATTTCCCTTTTATTTTTGCTCTCAGTGAATCGATTCCAGCATGTGCCAGAATCAGGTGCTGCAGCAAACGGGGAGAATTCCCTGCTGGAGCAAAGCACCCTCCTGGGGATGCAAATTATGGGGGAAAGGGCTTGGGATCAACCTGGAAGAACAAGAATTCTTTGTGCATTGTGTGAACAACGCACAAAGCGAAGGTTTTGGACCAGCAGTGCAACATCCACTCTGTTCAGCCTGGGGCACTTCCCACAGCTCCTCTGGCACCCTGTGCATGGCCTCACCGCCCTCACAGCGAGGAATTCTTTCCTAACCTCCCATCCAACCCTGCCCTGTGGCAGTTTGGAGCCATCCCCTGTGTCCTGTCCCTCCATCCCTTGGAAATCCTCTCTCTCTCCATCTTCCCTGCAGCTCCCTCAGGCCCCGGGTGGCCTCAGTGAGGTCACCCCAAAGCTTCTCCAGGCTGAGCAATCCCAATTCTCCCCTCAAACCTTATGGGGTTTAGGCTAAAAAGACTGGATTCTCTCAGATTCACTCAGGGAGATTCTGAACACCTTCTCCCAAACCTTTTCCCTTCCAGCCAGGAGGTGTGAGCATCCATTCCAACCTCCTGGTTTCTGTTATCTCACAGCCCTGAGAGTGACTTCAAATTCCCCAGCTGCTCTCTGAAATTCTAAACCCCAAAGCATTTTCCAGCATCACCTTGTGGATAACCACGAGTGGACTCATTGTTTTGTGCTTTTTGTGGAAGTTAAAGGAAAAAAAAAAAACCTAAACCTCTGACCAGCATGTTTTCAGTCAACCCAAATATGTGTTTAATGGGCAAAAGTCTCTTTTCCATTTCATTAAGGAGTTTTCCTAAACCTTTTCATACCTCAAAAAAGAAGATCACAAGTTATTTCAGGTTAAAATCGAGAGCTGAATGAATTTATCCTTTAAATAAATAAATGAATAAATACAGCATGAACTTCACAGACACATTTTTGCCTCTCACTCAAGCATGAATGTTCCAGCAGGGCCGGAATGCTCTCACAAATCATTTCAGAGTTGAAAAACAAAGCCTTTCCCTGAAAACTCGTTTCACCTGAAAATTACTGCCTAAACCTGCTTTATAAAAGGGTTCTTTATTCTTATTCTTTTTTTTTTTTTTTTCCCTGTGGAGATGGTGGTGAAACAGGGAGGAAGTCAGAGCTCCTCGTGGGGGTTTGACCTCAGCGTTCCTCTTCACTTCACACGATGGAGATTCCAACAAGATCTGAGCAAAATCCAAGCAGACATTTTACAAAGGAACCCAGTTCCAGGAGGTTTTGCTTTTTCTGTTCCCCCAGGGCTGGCCTAGCACAGAATTGGTGGAAATTCCAGCAGTTTCCATTTGGCCTAATTTTGGTTCTGGTTTTAAGCAGGGAAAATATTGATGCACGACAGTTTGTGCTACACTGAACTGGAAGATGCATTAATTGCAAGGGTGGGGGGAAGAGGGAGGGGAGTATAAGAGGAGTAACTTAAAATTAAAACTTCTGTGAAACTAAATTCAGGTCGAGGGTGACATCTAGTGATGCCCAGCACAAATTCTGCCCGTTTTTGCAGCACCCTCACTCAGGAAGAAAATTAAAACTTTTACCATGTTTCACCAGACAAGGCATAAAAGAAATATTTTCCCATGAAATGTGAGTTTAAAATTTTTTTCAGGTAATATGAGGTAATTTTTTAATTAATTCAGTACTTTGAAAGCATGATGGGAGAATCCATAAAAGGGAAAAAATAAAGGTAGGAACTTGGAGGGAGAGAAAATACATCTGCACATTGCAATGAAGAAGTTGGTGCACAAGGTCTGACTGACGGAAATGACATTTTTTGTCTTTTCTTATTCTTCACTTTTTTGTACAGTACATCTGCAAAGCACAGTGGCAGCTTGATACATAAATAAAGCAAATCACTAATTAGCAATGGAGCTATCAGCAATTCCCTTGGTTGATAATGCACAAACGACCCAGCTGCTGAATTTTGAACAACAAAAACGTTTCCAGCAGCTTCCTTTGACAGTGGCTCATGGTCAGCATCAGGGAAATGTTTCCAAAAATAACAATTCTTCATCTACCTGAGCAACTTCCTTTGAGCTCCTCACTGCCTGCAACAAACAGCAATAAAGGAAATCACGGAATCACAGAATCCCCTGGGCTGAAAAAGAAATTCAAAGCTCATCTCATTCCATCCCCTACCATGGGACACCTTCCACTATCCCAGGTTGCTCCAAGCCCTGTCCAACTTGGCCTTGGACAATTCCAGGAGAAGCCAAAGCACCAATTCATAATTTAGTTAATTTTTTGACAGCTTAAAACCCATTTCATGCAGAAGGGTCTCCCTCTGAACCTCCCTGGTGATCTCACCTTGCTAATTCTGATGCTGCGCCCCAAAGCCAAGGAGTTAAACCCCCGTTATTCCAGGGGAAGTGACAGCTCCACAGGTCTGCTCCTCCGTGACACAAGGTGGCACCAGAAACTGCCTTAACTTCAGCCTGTAAAACGCGAGCCATAAAGCAAAACCTGGGAGGGGTGTGTGGGGTTAAATGAGGAGGCAGAAAACCAGAGACTGTGCCCAGGGAATGGTCCCTGGGAATGCTGGAGGGTCTGAAACAGCGAGGGGTTAGCTGTGGGATCAAAGAGAGAGCAAAAAGCAACCCTGAGGGAAGCTGGATCATCTCCTGAAAGCTGGGAAGCAGCAGCACCCTTTAATGGGGCACAGAGTCAGGGTGCTCCATGGGCCAGGATGGTCTTTTCCTCCTGGAATGAGCTCTGGGACCAAGGGATGCCCCTTCTCCTGCAAACTCCTTTTGAAACTTCAACCCTTTCATCACTAAAAACGGATATTCTGGTTTGGGCAAACCAAATACTATTTTTTTTTAAATTACAAAATATTAAAAAGATGACAGGAGATTGCAGCTTCCTCCTCACCTCCTCCTTGTTTGTCTGGTCTTGACAGCACTGGGACAGCTCTGGTCCAGCCCCTGGCTCTGTTTTCAGTCTTGGGCAGCACGATGAGAATAAAGCAAAGGGTTCTCCACACAGGAACCGTGTCCCAGGTCAGCAATGTCACTCCTCATCCATCTGTGCCCTGCAGAGGGAATTCTGCTCCTGGCCACAGTCAGGGCTGCTGCAAACACAAAGCCAGAGCACCCCCAAACCCCCAGAGCCACACTGAGGAGGGAAATAAAGGCATCTTGTGGTTAAGATAAAGGAATGAGGTACCCTGGCTTCAAATCAGCTCTGCACTGCTCAGCGCTAAAAGCAGCACGTTTTATGTTTAGTTTATTTTATGTTCTGACACTTAATTAGCCAGGGAAGGAACATTAACCCACAAGGCAGGGGGTGAATTCACCCTGCTAGCACAGAGCCTCTCCAGACCTTCCACACAAACCTTGGAAACTGGCGTGGCTCAAAGAAGGAAAATCCTCAGTGAAACCACCTCGGTATATCGTATCTGGACACGCCTGTTATGCACATATATCTAAAAACTTAATAATTAATGCACAGGAGGCAATAACAGAGCACAGATTCAAAGGGGGGGGTTGAGGAGGAAGAGGAGGAGGAGGGGGTTGAAGGTTCCCTCTGCCCCTCTGCAGTGACACAAAACCTGTGAACCAGCAGCTCCTCAGGTCAGGCTTGATTGCTTGGAGTTCTGGCACCTGCGTCCTCCAAGGTGCTGGCCTGGAAGAGCAAGGCTGCAAAACATTTTGGGGGCTTTCCAAGCAGCCAGAGAAGTGTGAAATTGGCTGCAGTTCCATGATTTCTGCCATCAGAAGTGGTGCGGGATGAGTAACAGATGTAACCTTTTCATGACAACCCCTTTCCTTGTCAAAACAATATTCAGAGCAAACAAAACCTTAAACCCCAGTTTCTTCTTTTGTGCCAAACAGGGAAATGAATTTCTATTCAGAAACACCTACCTATAGATTATTATTAAACTCAAAGATGAGTAAATAACCTTGTACACTTCAACTGAAAAGAAAAAGAAGAAAAGAAATGGTAGAATAAACTACTTGTCAGTTCTGTTTTCCATAATAATTTCATACAAGGTTACATGAATCATATTGGCTTTCCAAATCTATTTTGCCTTCCAAATCAAGACAGTTCTGTTTCTCACAGAAAATATTCTATATTGACACCCTGTAGTCTGACATAACTCAAAACACCTGGCTCACTTTGCAAACGGCAGAATCTGGAAAAGTGAACCTCTCTAACCCTGAAGAGCATTTAAATCCCATTTTATTGTTGAGGAGCAACATTTTGGAGGGCAGCAAATTCCTTGTTATTCCCAAACCATAACAAATAACCAGCCTCTCTCTGTTCTGGAAGTTATTTGCAAAAACAACGCAGATAAAAGCACTGAAGTTGGAATTTTTATAACCATCTTCCACACACAAAAAGAATAGAGCAGGAAACCCTTGGACAAAATTAGAAAGACACAAGTTAGACCTAACTGGTAAATAAAATTAAAGGATTGGGTCTGGTTGTGGGGCTTTTTTTCTGTCCTCTTTGTCTGGAAAGCAGCAACACTGGAGTGCAAGAACTGCCACAAACTGAGCAGCTTTGAGCATTAGCAGAAGAATTTGTCCCAATATCCATCCATCCATCCATCCATCCATCCATCCATCCATCCATCCATCCACAGCACCTGGCAGCTCAGTAAAATCATCTTTAAAGCTTGCCAGCCTCCAAAATCCTTCAGTTCTTTCTGGTCCAGCAATGAGGTCAGTCAGCAGCAGCAGCCGGGTTTGGAAATCCCAAATTCACCCACCCCTCAGCCCCAGCACCACAGGGCAGTGAGACTTGTGAAGCTTCCAGGGAGATGAGGAAGATATCCCAGGGATATCTGGGCCTGATGGAGCTGAAGGGCAGAATGCAGCTGGCTCAATCACGTCTGCTTGTCTCTCACTCTGTAAATGAGAGAACAAAACTGACACTGAGCATTATTAGTCTAAAGCACTTCAAATCCCTTTAACATGAAAAGCACCTGCAGGTGCTGGTGAGTGTTTTGCAATCAGGTCTGCTTTGTCTCCTTTCACCCAGGGATGAGGAGGAAAATCGCCCAAAATGTCCCAAAGTTGAGTCTGTTTAAATTAACCTTTTAACTGGCTGAAATTGTAGAAACCCTCATCTGAAAGCCCTCTCACTGCAATCAGGATTTCGTGCTCCTTCTCCTCACTACTCACAGTTTGGCAGGCTGCCTCCCCACTTGCACTGCTGCTGCTTCTGCTCCAGCCAGGGCTGAAGGGAAAAGCAGTGGATAACATCCCAAAGGATGTTATCCACATCCTGTGCTTGCCTTCAGCAGGGTTTCAGTTCTTTGGGTAAGGTGAGGATTTACTCTTGCAGACTGAAAACCTCTGCCAGCAGCGTGGTGCAGACAAATTTAACTTCCACTGGCCTCAGCTGATGGCAGATCCACTCCTCCCTCAGACTAGAAAATAACATTATTAGCTACGGACGTGACTGGGAGCTGTAGGAACTACAACTTCTTGGAAGAAGACCATGGAAATCTTTCCACTGTTACATCCAATACCTGATATTGCATGAGACCCTGAAGCCTGTGACTCTGACAGGACAAAAATTGCTCTTGGAAAGCTGTTACCTCAAAACATGGAAGAAAATCACAGCATTTCAGTAGAGAGAACTTAATCACCTGTGTCTTTACTTTGGTTTCCTCACAGGCCAGGTTCTTGTGAGGCCCCTGATCCCAGGTGGTTTTGAGTTTCATAACCATGAATTAGACATCATTTTGTATCATTTTATACATTTTATAATCATTTTATATCACCACAGAAAATGTCCCAACCTCTGTTTCTGCTCTTTATTCCAACAAACGATCTCTCCGTGTTCCGCTGAATGTTGGTAAAGAGATTTTTTACTTGAATTAAGTCAGTAGCCGAGCAGCTCACGTTCCACAAGCCCTGGAATTCCATTGATTCAGTATTCCATTATCAAAAACTTAAACTCTGCTGAGGCAGCTCTTGAGCTCTGAACAGCTCTGAGGCCAGCAGAGCGCTGAGCAACCTCCGTGGAGTGCCCGGGTGATGAATCCCAGCCCGGGTGATGAATCCCAGCCCGTGTTCACAGAAATTCCCAATCCAAGGCTGACTGCACGCTCCAGGAATCTGCACAGAATTCAAAACCAGCATGGCTTCCTTTGCTAAGAGAAAATAGTTCATCTTTTAAGTCCTTTTCTATGAAGAATAACACAGAGGAAAGGTCTTCAAGAGTTTTTTTTTTTCTGGTTTGGATGCTTGAAACTTCGGGACAACAATAATTCCTCGCTGCATGGGAGAAACCATCTGCTTATTGTCCTCTAATTTCCTTTAAAATTGCCACTTCTGTCTGGCAGAAACTATTGTTGAAAAAGAGTGAAAAGAAAGGAAAGTGATCCACATTTATCAGCCATTATCAGCCTAATGTCATGTCGAGCGTTAAACAAGATTTTTCTTACAACACCACAGGGGAATTCTCTTAGAAAACTCCATGATCCACATTTAGCAGTAAATGTTATTTTCTCTTTACCTTTCCCTGAAGATTAAACAGTTTCACTAGTGAGGAAACAACTGAGCAATAATAAAAAAAAATATTTAAAAAATAAATCAGCCTTGCTTTTAGCTGCTTTGTAAAACATGGCAAAGGTTTTTACCTGAGAAAATTGTTCATTTCTGTTGGTAGCTGAAGCAGCCAAACCTTTGCTTTGCCTTCATCACAGCCAATATTTCACTAACTGTGCTGACATACTCTTATTTGCAGCTTATTTTTCCTAGAAAAGGAGTTATTTTAGGAAAGAACTTGAATGAAAGTAATGTAAGAGACATCACAATAAATCTAATTTCCACATTTAACCCATTGCATCTTCGTGGGCTCGGGGCGGGTTGTCCTGACATTTTTTAAGGGCTGCTCACAATTCTTTAAAGGATCCATCTGCTGCAACTGAAGCACACAAAACTTTCATCAGAGATTCTTGGGCTGGATAATAATTCCAACTTTGGGAGCCTCAGACAGGGAAGGGCAGCCCTGGCGTGGGCAGAGGAGCAGAGGTGATGGCAGGGCTGGATCAGAGGCTGCTGCTGAAGGAAAGGTCTGGCAGGGCAAAACCCTGACAAATCCAGCTTTGTGCTCAGGAACTCTGGTCTTTTCTCATCTTTTCTCTCATCTTTCCTGGCCAGGAAATCCAGAGCCGAGCCCAGGAGCTTTTCTCTTTCACCCTGCTGCTGCCCAGGGTGAGCTGAGCCTTTGGGTCTGTCCTCCTCACAGAGGTTTTCCAGCGCTGAGCAGAGAAATCCTTTGGAAAATAAGGGCTCACATGTTGTTGTGTTTTGTGCAGACACTGCTTCTTCCCCTCTCAGCACAGGCCTCAGGGTCAGTGTGGGTTTGCTATCACACAGGAGGCTTTAGCCCCCCTATTTTTAGCACTTAGTGGCAAAGCTGACAGTGCCATTAATCCACTTGGGTGTACAGCACTCAATTCAAATTGCACCTCAGTGCAAATGGTAGCTCGTGCTGCTGTCACATACGTTCAGAAATTCATGATGCAACACATTTAATGACTTCCCCTCCCAGCTGAGAGGTGGGGAGATCTGCAGTGGCTTTTGGAGCAGTGTGGCACGAGGGATGGAGAATTCCAGAGTCAAGGAATGACACAGACACTGCTGGGACTGCCCAGGTGGGCACGACAGGGCCGGAATGGGAAGGGCCCAGCACCCCTGGGAAGAGCTTTAATTGTGGGTGCCTCAAAGAGTCGTGCCCCTCCACCAGCAGGGAATCCAGAGCCGAGCCCAGGAGCTTTTCTCTTTCACCCTGCTGCTGCCCAGGGTGAGCTGAGCCTTTGGGTCTGTCCTCACCTGGGGGGACACAGCCTCCCCCTGCCACCTCAAAAGAGAGCGCAGAGCTGGCAGGGAGCCGAGCTGGGCTCCTGCTCACCTAGAAAAACAGCATTTCCAAGGGCATTTCCAGCAGTTCTGCCCAGGAGCCACAGCCCTGGGCGCACCCCACGGGCCCCGAGGAGCTGGCAGGAGGCACTGGGGCTGCTGCACAGGGCAGAGCTTGCTGCTCCAGGCTGGCACCCAGACCTGCCACAGGACAGAGGGAATGTCTGCTCCCACCATGGATTTTGCTGGTTTAAGGTATCTGCTCTTATTCGTCACTGCAGGTTTAGGGAGAGACTCAGATCTTTAAAACATTACCCGTGCAACTTGGTGGGGAGACCCCCAGCTGTTTATTCACTTAAAGCTACTGCACTGAATACTGTCCTTGTAAAACTCTCACCTGGAGGTTAAATTGGAGAAGTGTTGGCTCTTGCTATTGAATTATGGGTGCAAGAAAATAACTCTGTGGGCTGAAACTGGGAGAGATTTGTGACTTTTTTAAGCTAACAAACTTGCAAAAGAAGCCCCAAACATTAATATAAGTGACATTGCACTTGTTTCCAAAGTATTTCTGTTAAATCATGAGGTGGGAAGAGTTTAGAGATCAGCAAGTGCTTTTAAAAAATGAAACCAAGAAAATTGCGCCACAGAAATACAGAAGGAATGAAGAGCAAGGAAAAGCTACCTCACGCTTGCCTGCTCATCTGTGATAAATGAAAATCTCCTCGGTCCTGCAGAGGTTTAAATGGGTACAGTCCCAGTTAAAACCAGTCCTAGTGGCCACTCCGGGGTGCCCGGGGGGTGTACGAGCATCCTGCCTGCCCCGAACCCTCCCGCGGGCAGGACCCGCCCGCCCGGAGCAGGCAGAAAGTTTTACCGGGTGAAAATCCCGTTTTCCGGAGGAGTTTTAGGACAAATCCGTCCTGCTCGGTATCTGCAGAGGGCGCCAGACCGTTCGGGATGTGCCGGGATGCCGCTCCAGGTGCTCCAGCTGTCACTCACGCAGGTGCCCGCTCTCCAATGGCCAATGCTCTGCTCGCGGGATGAAAGTAGGAGTTGGTTTTTCTTGCTTGCTTCTATAAATCCCTTAATTCTCGTCTCCTTTCTTCCCGCTGAAACAGCAACAGATGCTTGGCTGAGCTGCAGCATGCTGGAAACCCAGCTGCCCCGGCAGACGGGAAAACTCCCTGCTTTTCACCACCAGGAGAGCTGAACCCAGCAAGGTCCTGCTGCCGATTCTTCCCTGCAGAGAAAACTCTTTGCTGCCTACAGGCTTTGGAGCTCGCCCTCTTCTAAAGGAAAGAGCAGCCTGGCATAAAATTCGCTGCAAATGCAGATTGTTTGGTGTTTGCACTTGTAAAATTGACTAAAGTCCTGCTTGGTTCCACCCCGCATGCACAGCAGCAGCTTGGAAGGACCTGTTTTCCTTTTTCTTTTTTTTATTTCTCTTTTACCCTGTGCTCTCTCAGGTCCACAATCACTGGTGAACTCGGCTCCTTTGCTGACAATGAACACCACACACTTTGCATTCTCATTCCAGCCCGTGCTGCTCAACGCCACCGAGGACTTCAACGACTCCATCCCCAACAACAGGAGCGGCGACGGATTTTGCGAGCAGGTCTTCATCAAAGCCGAGGTCTTCCTGAGCCTGGGGATCATCAGCCTGCTGGAGAACATCCTGGTCATTCTGGCAGTGCTGAAGAACGGGAACCTGCACTCTCCCATGTATTTCTTCCTCTGCAGCCTGGCCGTGGCAGATATGCTGGTGAGCACGTCGAACGCCCTGGAGACCGTCATGATCGCAATCCTCAGCAACGGCTACCTGATCATTGACGACCACTTCATCCAGCACATGGACAATGTTTTTGACTCAATGATTTGTATTTCTCTGGTAGCCTCCATCTGCAACCTCTTGGTCATAGCCATCGACAGGTACATCACTATTTTCTATGCCCTCCGTTACCACAGCATCATGACGGTGAAGAAAGCCCTGACCCTCATTGTGCTCATTTGGGTGGCTTGCATCATCTGTGGCATCATTTTCATTGCCTACTCGGAGAGCAAAACTGTCATTGTGTGCCTCATCACCATGTTCTTCACCATGCTGCTGCTGATGGCCTCGCTGTACGTGCACATGTTCCTGTTCGCCCGCCTGCACGTCAAGCGCATCGCGGCGCTGCCCGTCGAGGGCGTGCCCCCCCAGCGCACCTGCATGAAGGGGGCTGTCACCATCACCATCCTCCTGGGGGTCTTCATCGTCTGCTGGGCCCCCTTCTTCCTCCACCTCATCCTCATCATCTCCTGCCCCATGAACCCCTACTGCATCTGCTACACCGCTCACTTCAACACCTACCTGGTGCTGATCATGTGCAACTCGGTCATCGACCCGCTCATTTACGCCTTCCGGAGCCTGGAGATGAGGAAGACTTTCAAAGAAATCGTGTGTTGCTGCTATGACATGAGTGTGGGACAGTGCATGCTCTAAAACACCTGGCTTTGGGTGGAAAAAGCACCCCACGCCGTGGGGGTATAAATAGAAATATATTTATGTATGTATTGAGAGACAGAGCAGCTCACTTTAAACGCAGTGCCTGAAGGAGGGGTGCGGGGAAAAAGACAAAAGCCTTGTTTCCTACTTTTTAGAGTGAAAACCAGTTTCAACAGAATTATCTGAAATTTTTTAAAATAGTTATAATGGAAGGAAATCCAGAGTGGCTTACAAAGCGGCTCCAAAAACTCACTGGGGAAAACGAATCCTGAAAGGGAATGCCACCTTCTAGAGACTGAGATAATGTTCCCTCTAGCATCCGTTTGTGCCTGTTGCTTTATCTGTGCCACTGCCAACAAGTCGGTGTTTTCTGAAAGATTTCATTAGTAACCTCTGTGGAAAGCTGTTTTCCCAAACACCAACAGGTAACAGCATTGTTCTGCACCCATGCCTCCAGCTTTTAATGAAAGAATAGATTGACATTTCTGCTGCTTGCCATAAAGCAGCCTGAGTACCATTTTCAAAGGGTCAAAGCAAACATTTCTCTTGCACTGAAACCAGTTTTCACTACAGGATCAGTGACAGTGTGGCTTCAACAGCTGCCTGAGAGGATTGACTCATGTGAAGGTTTTTACATTATTTATTGTGATATAAGAGTATTATATCCTTGAATTTTTAATTATTTTTTTAAAGCTGGAACACCCTGATCAATGTAGTAATTGCTATATTTGTAAAAACTCTTAGAAGTCTCCTTTTGACAAATCCTCACTAATGACATCTGTGAATCTGAACATCAGAAAGAGCTAAAATGCAAAATACTTTGGATGCAGCTTTGTGTAAAAGCTGCAGGGAATCCTTAGAAATATCCACCTGTAAGTTGAGCAGCTGGGAGAAATCAGATGTGTGTGACAGAGAGGACTTCAACCATTGAGAAATAAATGTCCTGGGGCAGTCTAACATTATTAGCTACGGACCCTGCAGTCGGGTCCTCCTGCCCTGGGAGCAGGAGAGCAGCAGGGCTGTGTGCCAGCCTTTCCCAGCCCTGTGGCAGGGGCAGAGCAGCTGCAGCTGCAGCTGCAGCAGGTCAGTCCTGGCTTTCTGCAAGAACAAACCCTGCAGGGCTCAAACTGTGCCTGAGCAAGGGCTGCTGCAGAGTGTGCAGGACACAGCAGTGCCAGGCTGAGAGCTCTGAGCCATCCCCAGAGCACCAGCAGTGCCAGGCTGAGAGCTCTGAACCATCCCCAGAGCACCAGCAGTGCCAGGCTGAGAGCTCTGAGCCATCCCAGGGACCAGCCGTGCCAGGCTGAGAGCTCTGAGCCATCCCCAGGGACCAGCAGTGCCAGGCTGAGAGCTCTGAGCCATCCCAAAGGCACCAGCAGTGCCAGGCTGAGAGCTCTGAGCCATCCCCAGGGACCAGCAGTGCCAGGCTGAGAGCTCTGAGCCATCCCAAAGGCTCTTCAGCACCTTCCTGGTACTTTGCTTTCAGGAGGGGCAGAATCTCCAAACCCTCAGAGTTGTCTGATGCTTTCAAACATCTCAAAGATCTCATTTGACTTAAAACTCTCTCTTTTATTCCCCCAACCTTCTTATTTTGGGTGGCAGTGCTGGGTTGATATTATTATTGTTTTTTTCTGGGACTCCCCTCTGCCAGGTGAGAAACTGTTGATGCACCCGGAGCTTCCCCAGCTCCTGTGTCCCCAGCTCTGCCCCACGCTGCTGTTTCAGTGCCAGTGGCTCCAGAGCCAGCCCTGCTGCCTGTGGGGAGTCACATTTCACACTCTGCACATCCTGGCCTGTGTTTGATCCTCCCCATCCCACAGGGAACAGCCCCATTTCCCGACCTTATGGGCTGTATCATTTTCCTGGGGCCAAGAACCACCTCTCCCCGTGCTGCAGCCACACTCTGCCCCACCACAAACCAACCTCCCGTCCCCTATTTCTCCTCTGATCACACCCAAAATTCCCTGAGTTCCCACTTCCTCCCATAATCACCCCCTCCAGACTTCCCCCTTTCCAACACCCCCTCTGTCCCACCTCCCACCTAGCCCTATAACCCTTAGTTTTAGAAAGGCTAAAGTTAAAAATAAAAAGCAAAGCCAAGGCCACTGTGGAGCAGAACAGCCACGAGTGAAAATTCTCCCTGTTTCAAGAAGCGACCAAAGACAATCCCACCGACTGGCAAAGCCAAATGCTTTCAGCTTTATCTGTGTCACAGCCCCCAGCCCAGCTGTGTTCTGCCTGCCCAGCCTGTCACACTTTGCAGCAGCAAAGGAAATCAGCACGGGGAGCCACAGAACTCTGGTGGTGTGCAAAGGCTGTGCCTACCTTTTACCTGTTGTGAAAAGTCTCTGCTTTGTTTCAGTGTTGTGTATCTCTACACTCTGCAGCATGGTTTGCCACGATATTCTGCCTCAGGTTATTGTGTATTTAGCTCTTGCTGCACCTGATGTCCTACTTGTCTCTCTGATGTCCTACTTCTTCTCTCTTTTAAAAGCAATTTAAACAGGACTGATTCACTCAGTGCTTTGCCTTTAAGCAAAACATACTCTGCTGAATAAAATCTGGAGACGCCGCTGAGAATCATCTTTGCTTCTGTCAGAGCACCACATCACAAGACTAGAAATGGAGCCCAAGACTGGGCAAAAGCCTCTTAATTCCGAGAGTCGTGGAATGGTTTGGGCTGGGAGGGACCTTCATCAGCCAGTCCCACCCTGCCACGGGCAGGGACACCTCCCACCATCCCAGGCTGTTCTCCACACTCTGCCCACGGAGCTCCACAACCAGGGGAGGAAAAAATCCAGATTGTCAGTCCCATGTGCAAACACGGCAGAATCCATAAAATCCCCCAAAGATCTCTCCCCACTTCTGGCACCGGGGGTGGGTTTGTTGAGCCCCAGGTGCACCCTCTCAGCTCTCAGCCCTGCTTTGGAATTGTGTGGGGCACGGATCCAGGGCTGCAGGATCACAAGAAGCCTGTCCCTGATGGGAGGGAGAGAGGGAATGTCCATGGGGCTGAACCCCCAAAAAGGAGTCAGTGAGTGNCCTGCCAGCCCTGCACCCCCGGGCTGTGCCCACAGACCAGCCCCTCTGCCCACCACAGCAGCATTCCCAGCTGGGAATCTGCCCCTGATGTCACTGCAGTGAAATGCCACCACTTGCAGAGCTGTCACCTGTAAACCAACATATAATCTGCTCATAATAAGAAATGTCTCTTCCTCGAGGAGAGTGCTGGGCTGAACAAAATATGTGCAGTTTCCCCCAGCAGGTCAAAGAAATGGCAGGCTGAAATTATATCTTTTGCATCTAAAGGTATCATTATTATGGATTTATTGAGTCGGGTTTTCTGCAGGAAAATCAAGACGTTCACAGGCACTGTAGGATTACAATTTGCTCAAAGACATGTTAGGAAATCCTCATATATTTAAGACAAATATTTGAATTTGCAGGAACATGACTTATCCTCCTAAGTCAACTCAACACAGCATATTCTGCAAATTACAGACAGATTTGTTTCTTTCACATTAAATTCAGCGCTGTGCAGGCAATTTTTCCCATCAATAAGTGTCTAAATATTTTATAATTGACAGCATTTGTATTAATGGGCAAAGAGCAGACTCCAGGCACAGAACTCTGCAGTCAAACAAGGTCATTATTGGGCCCTGAGTACAAACACCTTCATTCCATTCCCACTGAAATAAGATGTTTCTGGTTGCTGAGGCCGAGGTGGGGACCAGGGTTTGCTGTTTGGTGGCTGCCCCTGAAGCACTGAGGTGATCTGGGAGGAATCCACAAAGGAATGGGGCATCACAGGAGACACTGGGAAGCCTTTTGCTGTTTGCAGCCCCATCTCAGCCCCACAGCCCCGGGGCAGCACGAGGGACACCAGGGGACCTGGGCACCGAGACCTGCAGGGGCACAGCAACTCTTCCACCACTCCCTGGCCCCACATCCAAGTGCAAAATCCACCCAAATGGGATGATTCTGGTCTTCAAAGTGAAACAGAGGAGGGTTAAATGGGATATTGGGCAGGAATTGTTCCCTGGGAGGGCGGGGAGGCCCTGGAAGAGAATTCCCAGAGCAGCTGCGGCTGTTCTGGATCCCTGGCAGTGCCCCAGGCCAGGCTGGACAGGGCTTGGAGCAGCCTGGGACAGTGGGAGGTGTCCCTGCCATGGGATGAGATGATCTTTAAGTCTCCTTCCAACCTGAACCATTCTATTCCACCCCTACCACACAAGGCACAGGGATGTGGACAGCCCTCAGCTCCAGGATTCAGGGCAGGGGGATGCCCCAGCTTGTGAGAGCAACCCCAGGTCAGCCCCACATCCCACTGTCAGTGGGGTCACTGAGCCCCACAGGGCTCTCTGGTGTTCCCTCCCCAGAACAGCTCCAAGCAGGCACAAATCCAGCTTTTCCACCACAGAGCCCTTGATCAATCCACTTCCAGGTGGAAAGCAGAGGAAAGAAGCAGCTTTGAAAGAGCACTGCAAAGACTCATGAAAATTCCTGTCCATAAATATCTCTGTGAAGAGCTTTCAGATGTGCTGTTCTGCTCAGTTCTGAAGGCTGAAGTTTAAAAGGAGGTGACACTGGATGGGATTTAAGGTCCCTCCCAACCCAAACCATTCCCTGATCCCGTAGCCCTGCCTGCAGCAGGGAATGTTACCACACCATGAGATCCTTCTGGCAGCTTTTCCTCACAGGAGGGTGAACTCCTCTCAGGAAACATCAGGTGAAAAGAGAGAGGCAGGGGAAGGCTGGATGGGAGACAGAGTCTGACCAGCTGTGCACAACAGCCCTGCGTGTGTGTGGTGAGTCTGAGGAGTGGGAGAGGGCCAGGTTTGAGAGTGAATATCTTTGGTGCCAATCAGGAGGCAAGAAGTGTGAAATCAAGAGTCTGCACTAATTGGGACAGACTTTGTCCTTGCTCCTGCCTGATTTCACAAAGCCTACACGTTACTCCTGTCTTCAGCCTTCAAGACCAAAGAACCTCTTCACAATACACTTGTTTCTGGCAATGACTCTGAGCTTATTCTTCACTTGGGCAAAACACCAGACCTTGTACTTGCAGCCTATTATTGCCTCTACGTACAGTCAATTATGTGCTGCTTGTGAAGAGAGTTGCCTTTAGTAATCTTAAAATTGAACAGCATGTACTTGGAAAGGTCTAAATCTAAATCAAGGACTCGTAATTTCAGGTTTTGAAATGGTACAGGGACAGTAAATAAATGTCATCTTTCACTTTCAAATTTCCCTGCATGAAAGGAGCTGAGGTGGGCTTGGGGAATCCAAAGTCTTGGCAAAACAAAACAGCAAGGAGGCAGGACCAAACCTGAGGCATGCAGTAAATTTATCCCTCAGAAAGCAATTAATGCATTTGCATATCCAGCATGATGTACAAAAATGAAACCAAACACTTCAGTACTGTCATCATGAAGTGAACTGCATTATCTTTGGTGTTTATGTAACAGACCATCCGTTTCTTCTGAAGGACGACTGTCTCAGTGAAAGCAGGGGCTGTTTAAAAGCACAAATCAAGGGATAATTCTGACTCCTGCACTATGCTGAGACCTGCACATTCACCTCCAGGGGAAGGGAACAGCAAAACTGGACAGAGTGCCCATCAGTGAGCACCAAAGCAGTGCTACAACAGACCTTTTATTTAGGCAGAGTCAGCTGCAGTTCTCCAAAATCAGTTTTCCTCTCAGGCCTGTTTAAGCTTATGGGGACACCAGGTGCTGCCAACAGAAGGGGCTGAAGGTGCTGCTGTGGTTCTGCTGCCACTCTGTGCCCCCTTGCCAGCCTTGGGGAAAAGTCCCTCAGCTCTCAGCCTTCTCCTCTGCCCTCCTGTGTGGCTCAAATGAAACTCAACAGATATTAAGGTCCCTCCCATCCCTAAGTACTATTGGACTATAGTGCTTCCCCTGGTTAATGCTGGAAGAACTCTAAAAAAGCCCCAAATCAATAACCCACACGTGGCACAAACCTGCCATTCCATAAATGAACCTACAACTGTGCGGCTCCAGCTGCTGGGATGTCATTCCTGCTCCCCAAAAAACCACAGATTTGTGCCCAGGAGGAGCCCTGAGCAACTTCCTCTTGGCAAATCTCTTTTGGAGAGCCCAGGAGTAAACATTTAGACATTTAAAATCAGCTCAGGTAAATGCAATGGGCCAGTCTGACCCCACAGGGGATTCTTCATTAAATCAAAAGAAGCTCCCTTTGATTAAAATGAAAAGCAGCAGGAAAAAAAATGTGCACTGAGAACATTAAATCAGGAATTGTGTGTATTTGTAGACAAAGTTGCACAGCTGCATATTTCAGTGGTAAAAAGCTTTTACTAATGGGCAATTGTTTTCTTCTGCTACCTGCATTTAGGGAAAAAACAACAAACCATAGGGGTTTTGCTTTTAACTAAGCAAGAGAAGTTGAAACTGAAATTATATCCAACTGAGAACAGGCACAAGTGGACTTGTGGGTGTAATAACAGTGCAGGCATTGTTTCCATCCCTGATTCATGGAATTGAGCCTCACTGTGGACGACCTGATATGCAATTTGATAAGTCTGTCCTGTTGTTCTTGCCCAAACTCTATATATTCTTTTGTTCTTAAGGAAAGTCTCTTTAAAACAGGAACCAGACATGTAATAAATTCTGTCACAAAGATAATAACTCCTAAACCCTAAGTTTTAAATCATAAGCTGGAAGAATGGGAATGACAGTGGAAACAAGCAAATTATCATAGAACAGTGCATTTTTATCAGGAGATAACAGAGTTTCTTTTTCAGAATTTCTATGAGTGGGTAGTAAACAGGTACAAAATCTATGGAAATTAAACCATATGGAATCAGACAGGGCACACGTAAGTGACCAAACATTCTTGATAAAAACCAATTCACCCGGCAGCAGAAACATGATGTTCTCCGAGTTTCAACCCCTTCCTTTCTTTTCTCACACCACATTAACTTGGTTTGGATTTGATTCCTGCCTTCTCTGGCTGCTTGTTTTGCACCTTCACCAGGAGCTGACCCATCCCTGCGACTCCTCCTTGCAAAGGGTTTTGTCCCTGGTATTGAAATGCCTCCTTTGCTGGCTGACAGAAAAAAACCTGCAGCTGCACTTGCCCTGCTCAGCTATTTCCAGAGGCAAACACAGAAATGAGACGAGGGAACATTTGCTTCCACCCTGCTCTCCTAGCAAGAAGACTTTATATTATATTATATTATATTATATTATATTATATTATATTATATTATATTATATTATCCACCCTCCAGTCGGTTTGGTGGGAATTAGTCCCAAGCACTGCTCATTCCCAAAAGGAAAACCTCCAAAAAGCTCCAGAAAAACTTTGCCCTGTGGCTTTGGCCTCTCTGTTTTGGTATTGTTAATTTGTATTAGCTAAAAACGTACTGTACTTGTAAGGGTTAAATGATAAATAAGGCAATAATCCTTTAAAAGTTAAAATACAGACATTTAAAGCACCCAAGACCAAATAATAAATTTCAATTTAGAAAAAAAAAAGGGTTTTTTGGTTCAAGCAGCAAAAAATATTCTAACAGGTACCTCGATTCTGTGTGATAGCACAAGCAGAGCGAAAATCAATGCTCTCCTTCAAAATGGAACTCATTATTTCTCAGGCAGGGTGGATTTTAAATATCATCTTCTGACCTACGTGCATCTCCTTACCAGAATCTAAGAGCTGTTAAATTGCTGACAGGCTGAACGTAGGAGAAATATTCGAGCCCAGCTCAATTATTATGTGCAAAGCAGTATGTGGAGAGGTGTTGGGTTTCCCACTGGGCACCTCAGGTTTGCTTTTCTTTGGGAAAACTGGGGGAGAGGATTTGCTTTCCTCTGGCTGGTGCCTCAGGGAGCAGAATGGGACACCACGGACAGGAGCATCTCCCTGCCCCCTCCCAAAGGAACAGGATTTCTTGTTCAGGCACCAGAACCTGCTGCTCAGGAGGTTCCATCCTGGAAGGGGAGATATCAGAGAATGTGGAGGGGAGCCCCACGCCTTCATCAAAGCCAAATAATGAAACTACAAAAGTTGGCAGGGAGGACATTTAGCCCAGGGAACAGCATCTTCAAGAGACAGCTCAGGGAACAGAATTCCCTGGGAGAGCTGGAGCGATGTGACAGCTTTGTGTTTTGTTTTCTTAAATGCCGTCCCTTTGGAAGGTCTCCTTAATGAAAAATTATTCAGCTACCCTGAACTGATGTCTTCCTTTTAATGTGATAATTACTACCAGTTTGCTGTCTAACTGCTGATCAGAAAAGGCAAATAACTCCTGAGGCATATGCACAAATATTGCTGTTTGGAAAATTAAATCACTGCTGGGCTGCCCCGTTCCTTGCTTTATTGGGGGGTGGAATGAGCAGGACACGCAACACAAGGTTTAATATCACTTTTTCTGTAAAGATAAGTACACCAAGACAGCCCTGTAAATGGTGAGCAAGAGCCCTGCATGATGAAAACCACCACATCAAAGAAGCTGGAGCAATCTGATGTTCTAAATAAAGGCAAGGATGGAATTAACTAAGAATACAGCTCCCACATTGAAGCAGCAATGAATATAAGGTCATTAAGCCATCTGCATATTCAGTGAGTGTGCGTTAAAAGCAAGGAGTAATTTCTCTAAGGGAGAAAAGTCTGGAAAAAAGCCTTTTCTGACTGAAAATTGTAATTGTTCCCCTCAAAAAATTGCTTAGCACGCTCGTGTTAATGCTGTAATAAATAGATTTCAAACATCATTTTGTTTCCCTTGTGCAGTGTGCTGGAAACTGAGTAATCACAGCCACTTTGGCTGGACATTCATGGGGTCCAAGCAGCCAAAATGGGAATTTTCACATCCTGCAGTTGGTGGCTCACAGTAAAAAATAGCAGCTTGTTAAGAACTTTCCAGCTATCAAGAGTTATAGGTGTATTTATACATATTTGTGTATTTATAGATTCATTTGTGCCTGTACATGTACCAGCCACGTTTCATTTTCCTTACAAATCCACACTTGGAATCAGTGGCTGACTAATCATAGAAAATCTGGAATTATCTGGGTTTTGCAATCACATTTGTTCCTTGCACATATGAAAGTTGGTTTTGTTCTTGTTGTTTTAATGAGAATTTAAGCACCCTCAGTTCTGCTGCCTGTCTTATACCCAGCTAGTTTCAATTAAAATGTGGGAAACAAATGAGATCCACACATTTACAAGGGTCATCTGAAAACAAACTGGCACAAAGCAATTTATAATTTCCTTAGAAAGATGAACAAATGGTTCTCTTCTAGAAATTCTATCAGCTTAATCCAACCTTATGGTTTTTATCTTATTTTGTGGAACTACAGAACACAGCTGGAGAAATTGGATGGAGAAAGTAGAAAACGAAGGCAACTTCTTTTTTAAATTTATTTTTCTCCCTTTTAATTTCTCTGTGTATTTAAAGAGATGCTGTGGCCAAATTTCAGGCTGAGAAGACTGGGATAAAGCTAAAACAACTGGGATTGTTCAGCCTGGAGAGGAGAAGCTTTGGGGTGACCTTGCAGGGCCTGAAGGAGCTGCAGGAAAGATGGAGAGAGAGGATTTCCAAGGGATGGAGGGACAGGACACAGGGAATGGCTCTAAACTGAAGGAGAGGAGTTTAGGTGGGATACTGGGGAGGAATTCCTGGTTGTGATGGTGAGGAGGGGTGTGATGGAATTCCCAGAGCAGCTGTGGCTGCCCCTGGATCCCTGGAAGTGCCCAAGGCCAGGACTTGGAGCAGCCTGGGACAGTGGGAAGTGTCCCTGCCCGTGGCTTGGAATGAGAGGAGCTTTAAATTCCTTCCAACCCAAAGAACTCTGTGATTTTATGAAACGTCTTCAGAGAATGGGAACATGGAGCTCTGGAAGGGAACAGGATCCTGCCCATAAGCACCACGAGCTGTGAAGAGCCGAGCACCCCTTGTGCAAATCCAGCCAAAATTTGACTCCAAATCTATCTCTGCAGGTCAGCACTGCCAAACACTTCCCAACAGGATCCTGTTCTGGAACAACAAACAGGAGAGCAGCCCTTTGAGGAGCCCAGCACAGCTCCCCAGCAGTGCCCCAGACCTGCAGCTCAGACTAAACAAAGCAGATTTGGGCAGGCAGGGGATGCTGTGGCTCGGGGAGCTCGCTCCATCTCAGGGAATGCACGTCCTGGCCACAAATCCCCTCAACAGGGCCCTTTGCAGGTGGCCAAAGTGGGCAGTNAAGGAAAAGGAAAAGGAAAAGGAAAAGGAAAAGGAAAAGGAAAAGGAAAAGGAAAAGGAAAAGGAAAAGGAAAAGGAAAAGGAAAAGGAAAAGGAGCAGCAGGAGCAGGGGCAGGGGCAGGAGCAGGAAAAGGAGCAGGACCAGAACCAGAACCAGGACCAGGAGCTGCACCAGGACCAGGACGAGAACCAGAACCAGAACCAGAACCAAACCAAAACCAGGACCAGAACCAGAACCAGGAGCTGCACCAGGACCTTTTTCACTCCACAGAAATCCTGCAGGAGGGCCTGGATTCAAACAGATCTAATCTGCAGTTCTGCCTGCTCCACCTGGCCACGAGTGTTTATAGACACAAGCAATGTGCCAGTGTTTCCCTGAGTTCATGCTGATCAACTCTGGAAGGAAATCAGCATTAGGGAGCAGAACAACAAATAATTGCCACAGACAAGTACTGCAAAACAGCCAATTTGGCTGTGATTCAAATGAAAAATTATTATTACTCGGCCTTCATTTGCTATCTGCTGTATCAGAAACTGTTATTAATCATATTCCCAGTTCAGACTCCAGGAATAATACAGTTTAATACCCAGCAGGAAGTGATACATCCACATAATCACCAGAGTGAACATATTTTGGCTGAATAATTGCTTTCTTTCAAGGGAGGAAGATTATGGCCCACCACAAATTTTGCTTTGACAGAAAACTTCCTTTGAAACGGACACCACTGTGGGAAGCGTCACTCGAGTGGAAAAATATAAGCATTGGATGGAACAGTGCCTATTAAATGGCAATTAGAGAAATTCCTTAGTAAAAGCCAAACCCAAACCAAGCCACAAACCCAAGACAAATTACAAATCAATTACCTCTTACTGTCAAGCACATGATAATTAAAACTTTCTTGATGCCACACTGTGAGAGGCTGGCAGGGGTTTTCCAGTCTGAGAAATGCTGCCAGCTCTGACTTGTTACACTGGCCCGCTTCAGTAACAAAAATGCTCAAGAATGTCCAAAAAGTGCTCCCAGAATCTGTCAGAGGGTTTCCCAGAGGGCTGGGAGCTGCTGGGAGCCTCAGTGGGGCTGGGAGCAGCTACAAGCCACAACAGCAATACAAGTGGCCCATTTCCCTATAGTCTGGCTGCCAAAATGCAAATATTTACAACCCCAAATTCTCCATTTACGTCCCCCAAATAAAATTAAACTGCCAGCAGCTGATGGCCACAGGTATTGAAGGAAGTGTCCACAGAGAATGAACAAAAAAGACATTTCCAATGCATCAGCACTTCTTATATCATCAGTGATTCTTTTCATGCTGCTTTTATTGTCATAGATGATGCCAATTGCAGCTTCCCTGCGCCTCCCTCAGGACGAAGATTTGTGCATTGCTTGTCTCCTGGCTGCTCTCGTTTGTGACACGCTGCCACAGCTCCGGATCCGTGCCTCTCCTTCTCCTGTTCTTGTTAGACCACGGGGGACTTCCGGACAACAGATGATTGTCCTCTCTCTGGGGGGCTCCTGCAAAGCCACAAAAACCAGCTGTGATGCTCAGAGTGGTGTTTCTGAACAATGGGAAGGGGTCATCCCAGCTCACTCCGATTTACTCTGGCTGTGCCAACCTGATAACAGTTTCACCTCAGCCATGCTGCCACTTAGAAGTTTGCCATATGTACTGGAAAGGGATTTTTTTGTTTTTTTTCCTCCTTCAGATAATAAAAGGAAGGAAGACTGGAAAGATCTTGCTACTTCTGTAATCAAAAGCAGACTTCATACACTCTTTAGCAAATTTCAGTACAGGTTTCCAAAGGAACAACGCAGGGTTTTGTGACTCCTGCTGCAAGCTCTACGTCTAAGAACAGGGTTAAATAAGTGAAAGGAGGAAGGCTTGTGCCACACATGGTAAATATTTCATTCTGAATTTATCCCAGACCTCTTTTCCTCAATACCTGGTTCCAGCTGCCAGTTTTCCATGCAGGTTTGAGGTGCTCACGTCAAGAGGAGCTGCAGGAGAATTCCTGTTGGTAGAGCAAGTGGAGAGGACCAAAGCAAGAGGCTTCTCCAGCCCCTTCAGAAACTGGAGAATCAACCCTTTTCATCCCTTTTCCTGCCCCTTTCCCAAGGCTTTTGGCTGCCTTTGATGTTTAGAGGTGGACTTGGCAGTGTCGTGTTTAGAAGGAGACTCAATGACCTCGAAGCACCCTCACCATTACTGATCCAACCTCAGTAATTCCATGGCTCCACAAACTCCCCCCTGGCAGCTGTTCCGGGGGGTCGCAGCCTCTTTGGGAAGCACAACTGCTCCCAGTCCATCCCTGATGGTGCAGCTCCTGTCAAAGCTGTGTCACACCATGGTGCAGCTCATGCCAAAGACCAGCAGCTCCACGTTGTCGCTGTAGGACACGAGGGACTCCAGATATTTCAGAAGGCAAAGAGCATAGAAAAAGCTTTATTGCCTAATTTTTGCTACCTTTTATGAGGTGTTCTGATACAGACTTAACATAATTGGTGACCAGGAATGACACCTCTCTAATTCCACTGGTTAAACCAGAGAAACACAAAGGCACCAGCTGCACAGGATTGTTTTGAGAAAGGACAGTTGTTTAGCAAGATTGTTTTGAGAAGAAAACCTTCCTGAGAAATTCTCCCTTGGGAAAGTCCCAGAGGCTGCTAACAGGCTAAAATCTTAGACTCAGAGAATGAGGATTGGGAAGAGGTATAATACAGATAATATTTCAGCAGACTTCTTAATGCTTCCCTCTCTTTTCACTCAGTTCCCTTCTCCCCCAGGAGGTGAATCCATGTTTCATGAAGGTATTTTTATGCTACAGGGATAAGGGTGTAACTACAGAGTGAAACAATCAGCAGACACCAAAAGTTCAAAGAACCACGAACACTCTGTTCTTTTCTTTCCAAGGACCTACTGCCACAAAACGATGGAGTGCTTTTTTTTTCATCTTCTCACTTCTACTATCAGTACCAGAGAATCTTCCTCACAGCAGTTTCAGCAGGAGGAGGTGACGGGAGGACATAACACAGCCCCATTTTCAAGGAAAACTTGTTTTCAGGCACCTGCCAGGCACCATCAATACATTCACTGTGGTTGTGCTGACACAGCCAGGCAGGCACAGCCCTGCAGCAGAGTTCTGCTCACTGGCAGGTGCTGGGGCTGCTTTTATCATCCTTGAATACATAAATCATGAGCAAATACTTCTGGTTTTTCACAGAAAAGCTTCTCAGTGTCCACCCGGTGCTGGTTACACAGTCCAAGACCAGCGTGTAGGAAACAGAAGCAGAGATGAATCATTCCTGTGGGTTGCTTTTCATTATGGTGAAAATGGGATTATTGATGGAAGCTTCAAGCCAAGCTTGGATAATCATGGAAAAATTAAAGTTGGGGAAGAAAACCAGGTGTGTCCTTGTGGTGCCAAGTGTGGGCGAAGTGTGTTGCAGGCCGAGCAGTTGGGGATGAGCTGGGTTTTGGAGCTCTGGGATGTGTCCAGGCCTTTCTGCAGGCTCCTTCCCAGGGAAAGGACAGCGGGTTCCGTGTCTCTGATCGCCCTGCAAGCCCTTCTCTGCCATCAGCACGGGCCTCAAGGAAGGAACAGCTTTGGGGGCCTTGCCACTGCTGGGTTCCCTCCTTCGAGAGGGAACAAAGAGTCCCTGTCCTTGTTTGCTTCAGTGACAGACGCCCTCAGCATGCAGTGACAGTGTGCTGGGACAGTGCAGTGACAGAGCTGTGACACTGCTGTGACAGTGCAGTGACACTGAGCAGTGACACTGAGCAGTGACACTGAGCAGTGACACTGAGCAGTGACACTGAGCAGTGACACTGAGCAGTGACACTGAGCAGTGACACTGAGCAGTGACACTGAGCAGTGACACTGAGCAGTGACACTGAGCAGTGACACTGAGCAGTGACACTGAGCAGTGACACTGAGCAGTGACACTGAGCAGTGACACTGAGCAGTGACACTGAGCAGTGACACTGAGCAGTGACACTGAGCAGTGACACTGAGCAGTGACACTGAGCAGTGACACTGAGCAGTGACACTGAGCAGTGACACTGAGCAGTGACACTGAGCAGTGACACTGAGCAGTGACACTGAGCAGTGACACTGAGCAGTGACACTGAGCAGTGACACTGAGCAGTGACACTGAGCAGTGACACTGAGCAGTGACACTGAGCAGTGACACTGAGCAGTGACACTGAGCAGTGACACTGAGCAGTGACACTGAGCAGTGACACTGAGCAGTGACACTGAGCAGTGACACTGAGCAGTGACACTGAGCAGTGACACTGAGCAGTGACACTGAGCAGTGACACTGAGCAGTGACAATGAGCAGTGACAATGAGCTGCATCCCTCTGCTCTATGGAGACACAGCACTTCAATATTAACCACCAAAACTGAGGAATTTCTGTTATTTTGCTCAGGCTTTTTGCGGTCAAATCTACAACCCTAAACTGCAAATTTCCACCTTTCAGAAACCTGCCAGAATCACAAATAGATGCTTAAAAAAACTTTTGTTGTTGTTGTTTCATGGTATTTAGAGATAAAATAATTTTTCATGTAAAAGTCAAGTGTTAGTCATTCCCCATGTCCTGTAGATGAACCTTATTCTATTTCCCAGTGCCTAAAGGGGCTTCAGGAGAGCTGGAGAGGGACTTTTACCAGGACAAGGAGCGACAGGGGAACGGCTCAAACTGACAGAGGGATTGGGATTAATTACAAGGAAAACATACATTATTTATTCAGAGGGAGGGCAGGCCCTGGCACAGGGTGGCCAGAGCAGCTGTGGCTGCCCCTGGATCCCTGGCAGTGCCCAAGGCAGGGCTTGGAGCAGCCTGGGACAGTGGGAGGTGTCCCTGCCAGGGCAGGGGTGGAGATTTCTTTAAGCTCCCTCTGCAAGCAAATCGTTCTGTGAGTGGAAATGTTCCAGACAACAGCGTTTATCTGTTTCCTGTGCTGGTGACGTGGATGTTGTGGCACACTGCACTCCAAGCACTTGCAGCAACCATTTAATGCTTTCATTTTTTTTCATTATATGTAATTTGGGAGTTCTGGACAAGGAAGTGGGGAGAGCGTGGACAACCATAACAGCTAAAAGCTTTCAATTAGCTCAGTACGTAGTTCGGTGCAATTAACATCAGAATGAGTCTGGATTGATAGTTTTTTAAGGCAGCTTCTGGAACAGCTGCAGTGCTTAACTTTTAAAATCATTTCAGCATCGAAACAATCTCAAAACTCCTGCTGCAATGAGGGAACTGAAGCAGGTTTCTTTCCACTAAAATTAGTGCAATTATAGCTGCCTTAATGATGCCCCAAGCAGAGTGGAGAGAATGTGGGTATTTTATTTTCTGTCCAAGAACAAGTTAGAGGCCATTTCTCCCTCTAAAAACCTCCTGGAATCAGGAAGTTTTATGAGAGAAGTAAAGGAACAAAATGGAGACTCGTTCAATCTCAGACCCACCATCCTGTGCCACACACAGAGATAAAAGTCTTAAAAAGAAAAGAAGTTAATCCATGCCAAGGTGGGAGATGTGTCCACATCTCCAGGCACTCCCAGCAGAGCTTTCCTGGAGGAAGGCTCCACACCCGGGGTGCTGGACACTGCTGGCAGGGAACAGAGGAAATGAGGTGCTTAAAACAGAACCGGAGATTCTCCTGCAGGAGCCCTGCAGCTTCTGAACTGCATGACATGGTCAGACCAAGCTTTTTATCTCACTGGCATGAACCACAAATTATCAGCAAAGCCTCTAAAAGCGCTGCTACAGGCAGCTGAAATATTTTGCATTATTGACAAGGGAAAAAAAAAAAATCACAGTTTCATTAAATGTCACTCCCCAGTTAGAAAGATGAAGCAATGCATGAGGGCACAACACTTGTACTGCTTCTTTATAATGAGCTGGGCCCTGATTCTGAGCATAACGTGGGATCCCTGAGTTCATCCAAACTGCTTTTTTCCCAGCTGGATCTGTTATTCATTTTGCAATATAACTGATCACTCAGCTGCAGAGGATGCTCTGCCTTTGTGTGCTGCAGACTCTGTATTGCATCCAGCCTGCCAAGGGGCACGGGGAGAGTGCACAGCTTGCATTGGAGCTCCCAGAGAGGCAGAAACAAAGACACGAATGGGAATGGGAATGGGAATGGGAATGGGAATGGGAATGGGAACAGGTTTTCCTGCAGGAGGAGACAGCCTGCAACCACAGAATGCCTGGCTACAACTGCTCAGGCAGCAGGACTGGACTCGAGATATCCAAAACCCAAAAAAAAACATTTTGGCCATCTAAAGCTTTCTCTGTTATATTTTTCATATAAAGAAATGCAGTGTTTAATGCATTTATTGGTTGAATTAACCAGTTCTCGTGGCTGGTGGTTTGCCCTTATGGGTCACTGAGAGAGGAGAAGTGAGTGGCACAAGTGCAAAGGTCAGACACAGGGTATGGGAGAGGGGAAAGCTGTGGTGGCTGTGTCACCTTTCTCTAGCTCGGGGCCACTCTGGATGTCACAGCCAGGGAGAAGAGAGCTCTGGCAAAGCTCAGCAATATCTGGAGAATTTTACTGTTGTTACAGAATCACGGAATCACTGAGGTCAGAAAGAGCCTCCAGTCCCTGATCCCACCTTGTCACCCAGCCCAGAGCGTGGAGCCAAATCCTGGTGTTCCTTGGGCACCTCCAGGGGTGGGAAAAGCAGAGTGGCACTGACCCAGGACAACCAAAACACGCAAAGCCACGGCCCTCAAGTGATCAAGTGAGCTCCACGAGTCCAGTCTGTAATTCCCAATTTGTTTCTTAATTGCTCTGCTTCCATCTTCTTTACGTAGTAAAGCAAGACCTAACGAGCCTTGTGAATGGATGGATGGATGGATGGATGGAAGGAAAAGCTGTGTCGCTGTGTGATGGAGACTCTCCTGGCACCCAGCTTCATTCTCTGCTCCCTCCCGATTCCTCGGAGCTCCCCTGGCACGGGAGGGGGAGGACAAGAACGGGCAGGGGAGCCTTGTCAGCCTCACCACCCACCGAGAGCTCTTGTTCATCACCGAAGGACTTGTACAGTCTTGGCCATTGTTTAGGAAAGGGCCCGCGAATGTGTCAGGTGCCTCCTCCGGGAGAGACAGCATCAGCCTCGGGAAACTACACAGGAAGGGAAAACAAAGATCCTGGGAAAAGGAGTTTTCCAGACCCGGTAAGGGGCTGCTGGAAAAAGGCAGCTGATCAGGGTGACTGTCAGCACAAGTTCAAATCTGCTGCTTCAATCCATTGATTGGGCTGCTGGGAGGCAAAGGTGAACTGATTTGCATTGATTTGTAATAACTTGCCCAAACTCACTCAGCAAATCCGGTATGACCACAAATACATCCTTAGGGATGTGCCATTCTCTTCCTCCTCCCAGTTTCCAGTAACTCTGTCCTGGGGAAGAGCAGAACTGCAATGCTTGAATTTTAGTGGGAGGCTTCTCAGACTGGGGCAT
>VYXD01005566.1:11624-28678 GCA_013397195.1 Hylia prasina | reverse complement strand
TTGTATTCATTTGGCAATATAACTGATCACTCAGCTGCAGAGGATGCTCTGCCTTTGTGTGCTGCAGACTCTGTATTGCATCCAGCCTGCCAAGGGGCACGGGGAGAGTGCACAGCTTGCATTGGAGCTCCCAGAGAGGCAGAAACAAAGACACGAATGGGAATGGGAATGGGAATGGGAATGGGAATGGGAATGGGAACAGGTTTTCCTGCAGGAGGAGACAGCCTGCAACCACAGAATGCCTGGCTACAACTGCTCAGGCAGCAGGACTGGACTCGAGATATCCAAAACCCAAAAAAAAACATTTTGGCCATCTAAAGCTTTCTCTGTTATATTTTTCATATAAAGAAATGCAGTGTTTAATGCATTTATTGGTTGAATTAACCAGTTCTCATGGCTGGTGGTTTGCCCTTATGGGTCACTGAGAGAGGAGAAGTGAGTGGCACAAGTGCAAAGGTCAGACACAGGGTATGGGAGAGGGGAAAGCTGTGGTGGCTGTGTCACCTTTCTCTAGCTCGGGGCCACTCTGGATGTCACAGCCAGGGAGAAGAGAGCTCTGGCAAAGCTCAGCAATATCTGGAGAATTTTGTTGTTGTTGTTACAGAATCACGGAATCACTGAGGTCAGAAAGAACCTCCAGTCCCTGCAGTGGGAGGTTCACCCAGCCCAGAGCGTGGAGCCAAATCCTGGTGTTCCTTGGGCACCTCCAGGGGTGGGAAAAGCAGAGTGGCACTGACCCAGGACAACCAAAACACGCAAAGCCACGGCCCTCAAGTGATCAATTTGTTTCTTAATTGCTCTGCTTCCATCTTCTTTACGTAGTAAAGCAAGACCTAACGAGCCTTGTGAATGGATGGATGGATGGAAGGAAAAGCTGTGTCGCTGTGTGATGGAGACTCTCCTGGCACCCAGCTTCATTCTCTGCTCCCTCCCGATTCCTCGGAGCTCCCCTGGCACGGGAGGGGGAGGACAAGAACGGGCAGGGGAGCCTTGTCAGCCTCACCACCCACCGAGAGCTCTTGTTCATCACCGAAGGACTTGTACAGTCTTGGCCATTGTTTAGGAAAGGGCCCGCGAATGTGTCAGGTGCCTCCTCCAGGAGAGACAGCATCAGCCTCGGGAAACTACACAGGAAGGGAAAACAAAGATCCTGGGAAAAGGAGTTTTCCAGACCCGGTAAGGGGCTGCTGGAAAAAGGCAGCTGATCAGGGTGACTGTCAGCACAAGTTCAAATCTGCTGCTTCAATCCATTGGTTGGGCTGCTGGGAGGCAAAGGTGAACTGATTTGCATTGATTTGTAATAACTTGCCCAAACTCACTCAGCAAATCCGGTATGACCACAAATACATCCTTAGGGATGTGCCATTCTCTTCCTCCTCCCAGTTTCCAGTAACTCTGTCCTGGGGAAGAGCAGAACTGCAATGCTTGAATTTTAGTGGGAGGCTTCTCAGACTGGGGCATTTGTGCAGAATTCAAAGGTTCCTGAATGGAATGAATCTGGAGATAAATGAGAATGAACTAACTCATCAGCATAATCAAAATAATTATTTAGTCACAGTTCAGACAGAAAACAACACCCCAAATGGGAAGCAGGATATAATTAGCCCAGCTCTCAAGAAGTATTAATGAACCTAACAATCTGGTTACCACAACTGCGTAGTAATTGATGTATGCAAATTTAATGTTTCTACTGCCACTAAGGAAGTTTGAGAGGAAATGCCAGAATATGCTCGAATTAATGCTCTGCCAGGTGAAAGGCAGAGCAGTGACTGCTGTTTTAGCAGCCTGAATCCCAGACACTGATTCATCAGCTCCCACATCAGCTGCAGGACCCTGGCCTGACCTGGGAGCTGGATGGGGTTTGGCCCTCATTTCCACTGAGTGGAGTCTGAACTACCTGTTAATGGTGAGAGATTCTGCTGAATCCTCGGCGGGATCAGGATTTCACATCCAACACCCGTTGCTGGTTTTCAGGAGAGATGGAATTAGATGTAGAATCCGATGTTTACAAAGGGTGCTCTGAAAAAGCAATGAAAGCAATCCTGTGTGGTTTTAAAGAGCAGGGTTGAGCGGGGGAGAAATGAATTCATCAGACCACAAATGAATTTGTCAAACAGCTAAAATAAACTTCACTATCTGATCATCACATAAGATTCATCACAATGAAAAAAAAAAAAAAAAAGCCCAAACCAAAAATAATTAAGCCAGTGTGCATATCAGATTCTGAACTGAGCAATTTTACTGCACTGAGCCTAGAATTTCAATGATCTTGTCTGTGGATGACTAAAGGTTACTGCTCTCACGGTTCAAATGGAAAAATGTGTTCATCAAAAACATATCTATTAGCTTCACAATAGTAAGCACTCTGTGAATACAAAGACGTTTCTTAGGAATAGGTAATGCTGAAGGCTTACCCAGAAACGAGAGAGCTGCCAATTTTCAGAAACAATTACTCAATTTGCCAGCAAACATATTTTCCTTCTGAGCTCTGGAAGGAGAGTCCTGGTTGTACTCACACAATAATGCCCATGTTTGCAGCTCTATATACTTCAGTATTTTTAATTTTCTGGTAACTTGTCTTGATATAATTTTAGAGATTCTATTAAATGTTTGATAGAGCAGCCCATTGTAAATCAATCTCTGACATAATGGACCATGGATCTTTTTTCTGCAGCTCAAAAGCATTTCAATAAAGCTCTAAAAGCCCCGGCAATGCACAACACTGTGCATCACCATGGCAATGCTTCAGAAAACAGCTTTGATTTGGGGTCAGAAAGATCGAACGTTAGAGTAGATTGGAAGCACAGGGTTCATCTTGATACAACCTGAAACTATCATGGCCTAAGTGTCCTGTTCTCAGCTGCTGAGATTGGAGGCAGGACTGGGGCAAGAGGAATCCTGCTGGATGGATGCTGAGGGGATTCAGACCTTCAGTCAAAAGGACACGGCCAGAAAGTGTCGGTTTCCCAGAGCCAGGAATTCAAACTTTGAGCCAAACTATGTCAAAAGGCAGGATTTCAAAAGAATTAATAAGAATTCAAAAGAAGAAATTGTCCTGGATCGTCTGTGGCTTCACTATCGCTTAACTTTTCACTTAATCCATAAATTATGCAGCTGGACAGCTCTAAAGTGTGGGACGGTGCTTTTGCCTTGGGTGTGGGAGAGAAAATAACATTTCCTTGGGTGTGAGAGAGAAAATAACGTGGTACCTTTGAAACTTTTGTTGCTCAGCTGTCACCCCTCACAGCCCCTCTGGAGAACCCCTGGCTGTGACAAACAGCCCTGGGCAGAGCCTGGATGTGATTTCTGGTCCCTGAGTGCAGATTCCAGCTCCAGATCTGCCATTCATCCCTCCAGGCTCCCAAACCCACACAGAGCTGCCCCAAGCTGGCAGCTGCATGGTTAATCTCAGCCCTAGAAAAGCATAACAGCAAGAAAGGAAGTTCTTTTAGGAGAGGGGGTTGGTTGAGAAGTTTTTCATGTTTTGCTGTGGGCTGTTTGTTTGGTTTTTGGCATTTTTAACCCACAAGATACTTTTTAAAAGTACCAAAAAAAAAAAAAAATCATCCTTGTTTGTGGGGTCAAGGCGGGTGGAAGAAACTCAAAGATTATTTCTTTCTTCTTCCCTCCTCCTCTCTTAGGGCAACTTCACAACTTGATTCAAAGAAACAAGCCATCGTTTCAAGTCGAGTGGAATTCCTTCCTGCCCTCCGCCACGGAATATTCTCTCTCCATGGGAAGGATCCCTCTTCAAAACCTCCTCTCACTCTGGCCTGCACATCCAGGGCGCTCAGCCTCAGCAGCACTCAGAGGCTGCTGCTCTGTGCAGACAAAAAAAGTCATCAAGGGCTCGGTGGCAGGAACTTCTCTTCAGTCACACAAAGGATTTTTAAGGATTCTTCCAGAACTGGCGACTTGCAGAGGTCAGTTCTGTCACCCCAGGTTACAAAGCTACAGGAGCACAGAAAATGGGAGAAGGGAACAAAAAATGGATGTGGAGGAGGCAGGGGGTTATCACTGGGCAGTTCAATCCCAGCTGTGTGTGTGATACGGATGCCGAAATTAAAAAACGGCAAAAAAAAAAAAAAAAACGGCAAGGGAGAAAAATCTTGTTTGTGCTGGTTTGGAGGCCGGGGTAGCCACCCTGGAGAGCTCGTGCAAGGTTTCATCAATGTGAGATGAAAATCAAACACAAAACAGACAAAGCAACAAATGACCTCTGAGTGATACGGGGGAGAATTCATCAGCAGTACTTAACTTCAGACTGAGGGTGACTCACAGCCAGGATGTGTAAAAGAGAGATGTCAAGGAAAATCAAAACAAAATTTAAAATATTCACCGGTTCTTCCAAAAGGTTAGCTCATCCATGTACTCTTTTATAAATACAAAAGTAACTAAAGTTCTAAGTATTCCATTGGACAGTAAAGTCGTGTTTAAGAGCACTTTCCAGGCTCCATTCCCATCCAGGTACATAAAACAAGAGATGGAACTGCTCATGCAGTAATGTCAGCTCTGTGAAACCAAGAGATGATTTATTTCCTCATTAATACTCTGCCAGACTACGACTTCTTCATGGAAAAGCCAGGATTTAATGTGAGCTTTGCTGTCAACAGAGTTGCAGGATCGGGCACTCAGGCTGTTCCCTCCCTCGGGGAGTTTTGGACGCACAGAATATCCGTGTGTGATCCTCTTCTTTGCTTTACTCAGAACCCCCGAATCCCAGAAAGTCCATCCAAAGCCGTGGGAAATCAGATTTAATTCAGCTTTGCTTCCCCTGAGCAGTCCAAAGCAGGACCAGGTGTTTTTTTTTTCCATTTTGAAAGCGTTCTCTTACCTCCAAATTCTTTGCTCATTTCTATGGGCATCTCTCTGTGAAAGGAGATGAGGTTTTTGTCTTCATCTGGGTGAATTTAAATCACTTCAGCTAAATTCAGACTGCCTGATAATGGGTGAATCACCTCTGGGCCATTAGCAGCTGCACCTTCCGAGGCTGGCACTGAACTCCCAGGGGAATTTAAAGGATCTGGATGTTTTTCTCCTTCTCCTCCTGGGCCAAGAGTGTGACTGAGCTGAGCCCGGAGCTCAGGTGACAAAACCCGGCGTGGCAGCGGCGGCCTGGAGGCGCAGCCAGGCTGCTGGGGCTCCTTTCCAGATCATTAATTAGCCCTTCATTAGAGCTGGGGGCCTGCAGATGGAATTAATGCCGGGAAGCAGCTGGCCAGCAAGGAGCTGTCCCACGTCCCCGTGTGCAGCCGGCGGGGTGACAGAGCCAGCGCCACGAACAGCCCACGGTGCTCCTCAGAAAACACTTCATAAAAGGATTTCTTTTTCAATAAAAATAAAGTTTCGTATGCATGAGGAGGCAGCTATGTGCAAACTTGTCTGCAACGCATTTTTTACAAGTAATTTTTTACGGAGCCTCAAATACTTTAAAGCCCTTGCTCACCGCCAGAATTCTTTTTATCTTGTGTGCTTCAAGGAATGTTCAAAAAGCCACCAAATGCTTCTGGGGTACAATTAAACCTGAGCCTGAGAGCGCACAGTAGTCTTACAGTGTGGTTTAAGAGAGAAAATGAAGAAGAAATCTGAATTGTTTGGAAATCAGAGAAAAATGTTAATCACACTTTTTTCCTGTGCTCACACACCCCCCCCAAAAAACCCCGAAGTGAAACCAGTATTCATTACAGGTTATTCATCTGGGTTTATTTTCTAGTTGTCAACCTTTGAGCGTTCAAACGTGCAAACTTCAAGTCCTTTCATATTAAGAAAGACACAAGAATGGGAATGTCACAAATTCTGTAACCTTTATTAAATGTACAATTGCATGTTTAGAAGAAAACCGTATATTTAGAAGAGAAAAACAGTTGGTAGTGTTCCACGATCTTCAACAAATGTCCAGAAAGTTGAATATTGGACATTCTTGACCTTTCTAATACACAAATGCTACAGAAGAAAAATGTGAAGTTGGCCCCTGGTATTCTACAGCAGGAAATAAAAAGCTGGACAAGGTGAGGTTTTTAAGTTAACATTAGAAATTTTTTCTCCTAAAAATAAAGGTCTCTCCATTCATTTTGGAGCATTTGTAACAACTAAAATAAAAGCAGGTAATACAGATCCTAGTTTGTGAGCAGCTCCAGCTGCTGCTTTAGAAATTCAATTCAGATGTTGGTACCAACAAGTTAAATATAATGTAGGTTCCTGCCGAAATGATTCCAAATTTTGTCTTCAGTCCACTCCATTTAAAGTTTGCAGGAAATTATTTTTAAGCATTTTTGGAAAGCCCCAGTGGCTTATGCAAGCACCCCTATTGTTAACCTAGATGGAAAGCACTTTTCTAGCTGGCATTTTACATCGTTTAAAAAAAAATAATAAATCTACTGCTGAGCACGAATACACAGCTAAAAATTTCAATTGGATTGGCATTGTCCACAGAAGTATTTCCTGTGAACTAATTATCTCCTCATTCCTTCAACTGAAAAATCTGAAAAGCCCCAAGGTTTTTTTAAAGCATTTCTTGCCTACGCCAGGTCTTGCTGCAAGGTCAGGCCCTGCTCGGCTGCGTTTGGCAGCGTGGGCAGAGGCAAATGCTGCCATGTGCTGCCAGGGTCACATTTTCTATCTGTTCCAGCCTAAAAGGGAAACTTTCTGAGAGGGGAGAAATCCCAGTTCCAGGCTGCTGGTGCTGCTGGGGGCAGAGGAGCTGGAGGAGCAGGCAGGAGATGCTGCCAGAGCAGCGCAGGGGAGCCAGGGCTGCCCCTCTGCAGCTGGGGACAACATCTGGCTCCAGGAGAAACAGCTGTGGACACTTCTGGGGAGGAGCCCTACTGCAGGAGAAACAGCTGTGGGAGACTCCTGGGGAGAACATCTGGCTCTGAGGGAAACACCTGTGGGAGACACCTGGGGAGAAATTCCAAGAGAAACTGTGGGAGGATGGAGAAAAGAACAAGAGGAGCCACTTGTGGGCCCTCTCAACCTCCCCCACTCTGTCATTCCAGAAAAGCACAAGCTCAAGACTATTTCCTCCCAATTTCACATGTCTAAACTTGTTGTAGGTGACTCAGGAGCTGCTTTATGTAAGTTATTGATCTGGGGTCTTTCAGCTGCTAAAAATTCCTGTCTGCCACTGGTGAGTGAGAAAAATCTACTCAGGTGTCACAGCTGGAGGACAGCTGACCTGGCTCTTAATTAACATTCCCAGTTTCTATTAATTTCATCATCTCCAGCCCTGGTGGAGGGTGACCCAGCTCAAAATGACACTGTCCAGGCAGTTTCTTGGTGCATCAATAATGGACATTTTCTGCAGCCACTGTCCCCTGGCAGCTGTGCTGGGATTCAGCTCCTCAAATCCCTTCTGCCCCCCTTCCCACCCTCTTCTTTCCCTTCCCTGCCCCTGCAGTTATCCAGGAAAAGCAGAGGTGCTCAGCAGAGGCGGTTCCAGGCTGCTTTCCCCCTTTTTTCACTGTTCACCTGCCAGGTTGTTATTCTGGCATCTCTGTGGGTGCTGAATGCTCTGGTTTCTCACTTCAGTGCCATCTCCTCAACTTCAAAATGGACCAAAGGGTTCATCACTTCCTCCTAAATTCCTGAGTTTATTCTGAAAACAAAAAAGAAAGAATCTGAACTGAGCCCTTTCTGCTCCCTGAGAATTAAATACTGATATTAAATACTGGCTTACAAAAGACTGCCATGTTCATCAGCACAGTTCCTCTGCAAGTAAAGTGAAGATAAAACAGGATTATAAATGCTCATGTAACTTCTGCCTGCACAGTATTTTCCTGTCATGAGCATTTAGAAACATTTCACCCCTCACAAAACCAGAATCAAACAGCCTTGGGCCTCATTGCATCAGTGTGAACTGCTTCACACCAGCTTTTAGAATCAATGATTTTGGCATAAAAATCCATAAAAGATGTCTACATTTTTCTTCCATTCTTTAAATAGCTTTTAATGTTATTTCCATGGAAACCACTTACAAGCACATGCCTGATGTTTGTGGGTTCAAGCATCATCCAGGAACTCCAGATGCCAAAGGCTACATCAATAACCTGAATTCCTGAGGTCCCTTCCCAGCAACCTGGTGTTTATTTACCTCACAGCCAGCAGAAAACTGAGCTGCTTAACCCAGAGAAGTTTAAAGCAGACAAGATATATTTTAGGCCTTTTTCTCCAGTACAATTACTGTCCCTGCAGTACTGTCAGAGGCAGCTGAAGGCTTTTCAAGTAACAGGCAAAATTGGGTTTTGTAACGCCAAAAGAAGAATTTGTTCTTTTCAGGCCAGCAAAATTCATTCCCACATTGGCAGCAGCAGAACATCTCCCAAACCAAAGCCTCTTGGTGAATGTCACATCCATTAAAACCTGGTTATTCCACAAACAGCTCAGAACAAAGCAGGCAGCAGCAGAGAAAGCTGAGGGTTTCTGGCTATTAGCAAAACCTTCTGTTTTTCAAGGGTTTAATACATCTGACACCCAATTAGAAGCAAAATATTCTCCCAATTTATATTGTTTTTCTTAATTACCTTGAAAGCATTTCTAGAAGGCAAGTGACCAATTATTCTGTGAGGTGAGACACCACAGAAACCACGTGGGGTTTCCATGGGACTGGATCTGCTGTTGTGGCAGGCTGGTAATTAAGGCACAGATCACTCTGATTTACATCCATTTTATAATTGCAGCACTATCATGTCACTGAGCTGCACCCAGCTGAACCAAGAGTGTTTGCAGCTTGAGTTTCTTCGGGAGCTTTTGGGATCGGGTTATTTTTTAGGACTTTTCCAGGCTTCTGGAAAAAGAAGATATGTTCACAGCTTTTCCTCTAACCTTCCCCTTCCACTTTTTCTGTTTCTTCTTTGCTTTGAATGCTTAATATCCTTTGGACAACACTCAAAGCCCTTATAGCTTTCAATTTTTCAGCTCTCCTTTCTGAATCCCCTTTTGAATTCACATTACTCTATCTCCTTGCTCTTCTTTCCCATTTTACCAACTCTAGGATCACCACAGTGTAATTAAGAATTTACCTCAGCAAGCTCAAGCGAGCAGTCTGTGACGAACCAATAAAGTTGCTAAATCCATGAATAAGAAGTGAATTCTCATGCACTATCCCATTGGATAACAAATAATCAAGAACGTGTTAGTCATTATTAATAAGAAATAATGAATAATGGGATATTGGGAAGAAATTTCTCCCTGTGAGGGAGGTCAGGCCCTGGCACAGGTGCCCAGAGCAGCTGTGGTTGCCCCTGGATCCCTGGCAGTGCCCAAGGCCAGGCTGGACAGGACACAGTGGGAGGTGTCCCTGCCCATGGCAGGGGTGGAATGGGATGGTCTTTAAGATCCCTTCCAAACCAAATCACTCTGTGATCCTCTGATGTGATTCCCTGATATTCCCAGCAGATCTGCTCGTACTTGGCGGCGGCTCCAGGCTGAGCCCAAAGCAGCTTGAGCTCCCGTCAGCAAAATGTGCTTTAGGCCTTCTTAAGAAGCAACCTCCCTCCTGTCTGTGCACACCCAGCTGGGGCACGGCAAGCCTTGCTCCCGACAGGAGCTGGGAGTGAGGAGTGGGAGCTGCCCGGTGACAGCCCCGGCAGGCCCCCAGGGCTCTGCTCCATCCCTGTTCCAGGGCAGCTGGCTGCTGCAGGAGCCCCTTCCCGCCAGCACTGAGTCCTGAATGCGCTTCAGAAGGCAAGCTCCCCAACGAGCCCAGCTGTGAAAAGCCAGCAGTGCCATCCATTGACTGAAGGATGTAAGACAAGTGCCTGGCAGGCAGAAATACCCGGCAGCAGGCTGGCAACATCCTCCACTCTGCCTTCCTGCCGGCGCAGGGGATTTGGCAAAGCCTTTCCAAACGGAGTCTGGGCTCCAAGTTCCTGCAATGCCCGTTCTCAGGCTGTCAGGTCTGTGAAAGGATTTCACTGATGCAGACAGAACATCTCTGCTCACACCCATCGTGAGGGATGGGCGCCCGTGCCAGGGTGGCACAGAGAGCACAGCGAGGCACAGGGTGGTCACAGTCCCAGGGCCACAGAACTGGCTCTTTGCTCCCCCTGAGATCATACACCAAGCACCAGCGTGCAGCAGGATCAGAACCAGGCACTGCTGGCACTGTAACACAGCTGGGAACGGGGCATCACCTGCCCAGAGCCCCAGAAAAGGTTCCTGGTTTTGTAACATCTCAAAGGTGACAACCTCAGCCACAATGATATTTATAGTGGTTTTACTGCACCCATTCACACTTGAAAACGTGACATAAATCTTTTACAAATTATAGGTTAGATGCTGTTAAAGAATGTTCCCTGTTGTTAAATGTTAGAAAGATCAGCAGACCAAAAAGCTGCTTAAAGCTTTAATTGATATTGTTCCCTAGCTATGGGCTAATTATCAGCTCCTCACATCTATGAAATGCCTCTATAGATGCAATATTATCACTATTTAAAGCAACTATTTAAAGTTTAGTCATTCAAGCAGTTACAATTTTGGCTGGAAGGAAGACACCAAAAGAAGGCACCTCTCCTGCAGGCGTCAGGATACTTAGAGAAACATGGAAAGGTTTGGGTTGGAACTTAAAGACCACCCCTGTGCCATAGGTAGGGCCACATCCCAGTGTCCCAGGGTGCCCCAAGCCCTGTCCAGCCTGGCCTTGGGCGCTTCCAGGGATCCAGGGGCATCCACAGCTGCTCTGGGCACCCTCAAAAGCAAGACATTATTTCTAATGTCCCACTAAACCTTCTCTCTGTCAGGTGCAAGAGCAGAGATGAGGTGCAAGCATGGGGACCTCCCCTTCTGCGAAACACTCTCACTGTTTGTTCTGCTGAGCCCTTGGGCCCTTTCTCCTGCTTTAGGGCAGTTCACAGGTGGGTTTTTCCTGCTGGCCAGTCCCACCAGGACCTGTTGTTCCCTTCCGTGCCTCAGGAGCCCCGAGCGTGTGCGTCACTCCTCCCCAAGGCCGTGTCCCAGCACAGCCACCTGCAAGACGTGGCGACAATTTCCCGTGACCTCGGGCAAACCAGGGGCTAATCACCGTGCCCGGTAATTCACAGCAGCCTTTGCTGAGTGCAGATTGAATATTGCGCTGCTCTGAACCGTTTGACCAGAATTTCATTATGGCATTATGCAGTGAGAGGTGGAAAAGAGGGAATGTGGCCTTGGCTCTTGCTTGTTCCGTCTAAATGGACTGACAATTGGCTTTACAGCAATACTGGTAAGGAGCAAAGGGCAGGAAAATCGGCCCTTGGGAATGCTGGGCATGGGCTGCTACAAGAGGATGTTATCAAACGTTTACAGAGCTTTCAAGCCTGAAGGGGAAGAGAACAACAGGCTTTTATACCGTGAAAACAATTTGAAATCGCTGAACTTTTAGTAAAACAAATACAAGCCACATAGAATGGTTTGGGTTGGAGGGGACTTTGAAGATCATCCAGTTCCACCATGGGCAGGGGCACCTCCCACTATCCCAGGCTGCTTCAAGCCCCGTCCAACCTGGGCAGTCTCGTCCCTAATTGCCTGGAAAACATCTCTTGCCTAATTTTTCTTAAGTTCTCATGAAGCTAAATTATCATCAGTAGTGAGAGGAAGTTCCTAAATTTAAAGAATCTTTACAAATTTGAAAGTCCACGGGAATCAGATGAGGTGTGACACCTCGAGGAGGCAAAGCAGTTCAAACACTCAGCTTCCAAATTTGGCCCCATGATTTTTCACTTCACAAAATACCACTTTCCCCATGTTAGTGGCAGCAGAACTCAGCAAAGAGCATCAGTTGCAGCTTCTCTGCGTTTGGTTATGGGCACAAGACACTGCACTTGTGCTGGGCTACCTGACTCCATCTGCTGTAGAAGTTCAAAAGCTCTTTCCTAAAGGTGCAGGTCTGGAGCAGACACCTCTCCTCAGAGTGGGCTGCACTGAATGATAAATAAATAACCATCAAAAATCTTCTCCAAATGCCAAGCCCCAGATACAGGAATGACTGTTTGCGCTTCTCTGCAACATAAATATCAGTCTAAGGGTAGAAGATGATAAATTCTTCACAGCCATGAGTTATGCAAACTTTGCTGGGTACCAAAAAAGATGAGTTTATGTTAAAGCCTGTGTTCCAGCCGGGAATGGAATGACCAGCAATGGGCACAGCAATTATTGCTCCTCCAACGTGACCCAGGTGAATGGTTACAGCAAGGTGAGAGCTGCCCGTGCCTCTGTGACAGGAGTTTTGTGTGTGCCCCCGGAGCTCCCGGGGCAAAAAGAGCTGTTCGGACATGGAGCTGAGCCACCCCGTTGGGGTGCCACACGCTGGGTGCCAAGGCAGAGGCTTCTGCTGTCAGTCCCGCAGCTCAGCTGCTCTGTGAGGAAATAACCTCCCTGCTTTGCTGGGCTATCAATCCCACACCCGGCAGGATGTGATTTGCGCTCACACGCATCCAAAAGGCTGCACATCACACCAGCCAAATGGAAAAACATCTCGTCGGTGGATCACCGGGGAGGATCTTGTGGAGAGGAGAATTAATGCTGCTGGCTTGTGTCAGTCAATGTGCTGGAAAATATGCCAAGTTTATTTTTTTTTTAATTATTATTTTATAACTTTAGTCAGTTTTCACAGAATCACAGAATGGACGAGGTTGGAAAAGACTTTTGATATCATCAAGCCCAACGCATGTTCGCTTTTACCCCGGGGGGAGGGAATTAGAGTTTCTTTCCATGGGCATGGTCTCAACAGACCGGGAGTAGCGCAGAAGGTAAGATAACATCCATCAACGCTATTAATGAACCGCCAACCCCAAACAACACCCCGGGGGCGGTGGGAGACACCTGGTGTGGGAAAGAAGAGGTAAGAATGAGGACCTAATTAGCATCAGAAGCGATCTGTAACCAACAGGAAACGATCCGCTAAGAACTAACTTGGAACCAATGAACATTGAACCAACACTGAACCAATGAATCTCTGCGTTTAGACTGGACAAAATTTGTGAAAAATCCAGTAAAATCCGTGTGTCACAGGATTATTTTCTCTGCACGCCCGGGCTACGTGTAGATGAGATGTTTTCTGTGGTACATCCTGGCTAAAACAACATCCTAGCCACAAATGAAGTCATGCCTTTGTTCTTTAACACTAAAAATACTGTTGGAGGGTTCTTGGTTTTTTTTTTCCCTCAGCTTCGGTGACAAAGGGACAAAGACGCTGAAAGAATTGTGCTTCCTCCACAGAAAAGGGAGCGAGCCTCACTGCTCCCTCACACACATGCACCGGGAATCAGCAGCAAAAACCCTTCAACACGAGCAATATGGATATTCTCGCTTCTATTTTCTTCTCTTTTGACTGTACACCTCTTTTTGCCCAGCCAGACTAAGGGATTAAACAGCAGCACCTGCTGAGTAGGGGAAATTTGTGCAGAGGCTCTCATGAGTCATGGCATAAATTGCCTGATCAAGGAGGATTTGAGTTGAGCCCACAGTTCCCCTTGCTTGGACAATCACAGATTCCCACAAATCTCCAGGACTGGCCCACACAGCCCCATTCTTCAAGGATTTCCAGGTAAATGAAACAAGTAATTCCTTCTTTGCTGTCCTGTTTAGAGGTTTTTCTTGCCCCGAAGCCTCTCAAAGACGAAAATACCTGAGCTGGCTTTTGTTGGATTTAGCAATTCTAGCGCTGCAGCCTTCACCTGTTTGAACAGAAGATACCAAGATTTAATGACTTTCTACAGGTTTTGCTTGAGAAGAAAGATGTTCCTGAAAGCTGATTGCATTTACTCGAGGATCGTGACCCAGACCTTCACTAATAAATGTGTTTATCAACTGCATATGGATATTCCTTTCCTGATATTATTTTTATTCTTATTCAACTTATCAGCTAGCCCCATTATCTCATCTTCATGATTCAAACACTCTTGGAACATGATGTGAAAAAGCCCATGTACTAAAGAACAGGGCCACTTAAAACTAGTTCACATGCCATGCCCTTAATTTACTGCAATATGAAAAAATTTACCTTTGCTTCTGTTTGAAATGAGGTTCATGATCAGTTTGCAGCTCCTCTCATTACATTTATATGCATGACATTACTATGTTTGTAATAATGCTAAATGACACAGCTTCCAGCACGAAGAAGAAATTGCCTCCCACTCTCACACAGGAACCAATTCCTACGTGTCCATTAGAAGGCATTAAATTTTGGTACCAGCACATTCACAATCCCTGAACTATCTGCAGATTAGATCATTTGAAAAACGTGTAATGAATCTGCTCTCATGCAATTTAGAAAACTTAGCAGACTTCTAAGATTTCTTCACCATCAAAACATCCTTGTAGCTTGGCTAAGACATTCTCCCAAGATGTTACTGAATTACTGATCACATTTATCCTGCAAATGGATTTAACTCCTAAACCAGCTCATTGCAGAGTCCCACGGGCATCAGTGGTTGCATTTAGCCTGGACTCCCAGCAAACCACAGATTGAACAACTCTGCATCCTGCATTTCTGGTTACAGAAATTGTACATTAGAGCACACTCCAGTTTTGTCACTGTTCCCACAGCACTGTCAAACCAAGAGAGATTTTGACTTCAGAAAGTCAAATTATGGAAGGGAAATTGTTGTCTAAGAGGTTTATAATAGATATCTTGATGAAGAGTACCCCCTATGTTACTACATTATACGCATGCTGACAAAAACATGACAAACCTTTCTGACAAATTACAGAGAGTGGTCATTATGGAAAAGTCTTTGCCTCACAGGAATTCAAATGCATCTCCTGGTGACATTATACCTATTGCCTCTTCAATAGCTCTCAGCTCAATTCCCAGCTTTCCTCTTATTGATGATAAACACTAACTTCGATGACACAAATAACACAAAACCAGAGCAGCACTCTCTGGCTGCTGGAAAATTGCAAATGGAAAATAAGAGCATATCTACCTAGAGACAGGCTGAGAGATGGAACAGGGGTTCAGACAGAGCACGAACGTAGTAGACAAACGTAGCATCAGTAATTTAGGTTTATTTTTAAATAACACATCCCTGAGCCATCTGGAACTGGGGTTCACATCTCCACACCCCATGCTCTTGTTTCAGGACTGCAGAACACACTGTTGAGATCTGGCTGTTTTTTAGCATTTTGCAGCACCCCTTTTTTCAGTTTATCTTATATTTAGTCTAGACACCAAAACATTTTGAGACGTGTTTGTAAATATGTGTGTCTGTGCAGAAGCCTTTTTCTTGAGCTGTTTCTGAAAGCTGTACCTTCTCCCCTTAGTTTTAGTTACAATGAGCAGGACAGAGCTAATGTCTTTTTCCCTGCACTTATAAACCATCTTCACATTAAGGTCTCCAGCCTGGGTGTTTGCTCGTTTTTCACTGGGCATGTATCACTGGGTGTTTATCATATTGTTCCTTCCTGCTTCCAAGCAAAACCTCCCACTGAGATTTGGAGGCAGCAGACAGCCAGGCTGTGCATATACAACTGCCAGCCCTAATGATTTCACGCCTCATTAAGTGACCTCCTGCTCTTTTCTGCACTTGCCCAGGATTTTTGGATGTCCAGCAGCAGCAGCACATCTGTCACAGCAGAGCAGCTCCGTGGTGTCTGTCCCACAAGGGCTCTGATGGCTCTGCCAGACAGACACAGGGGAGTGCCCAGTGGCCCTGTGCAGAGCCCAGAGCTGCCGCTGACATCTCCTTTACTGAGACAGAATTGACTCCTGGGTTTTTTTTTTATTATTCAGAAAGAAAAAGGACAGAGTTGTAGCGTGCTCTGCTCAGAGCACTGCCATGCCAATATCATCTGTCTGCTCTGGTGGTGTTGGTGTGTAAACAGTCACAGAAAGCACACAGCAAACTCCTTTGGAACAGTAATAAACAATGAAATTGTGTTCTGAGAAACTATTCTCCAAAGCATTCAGAGAGGGGCTGGATTTACGAAGCAAGAAGTACAGGCAGTGTAAAGCCCTGGAACTGGCAGTGCTGTTGAGACAGAGGAGATCATTTCAATACAAGCAAAGCTCTCTGCCTCTCTTCCCCTGAGATCCTCCCTGAAACCCATCTGTTCTGTGGTGCAACAGCCACCCACCAGCACTGCAGTGCTCTGTGCTGTCCTGGGCAGCTCCACTCTGTGCTCCTGAACTGCAGGTCCTTCTGGAGGGAATCCATCCTCTTCATCCCACACAGCTCTCCCACTGTCCTCAGGCCTGTGTGCTCACAGGGCTGCGGGAACACGGCGTGCCTGGAGAGGAAAGGCTTCACAGCTGGGAGAGAGCAGGATTTTATTGCTGGGGCTCGGCCTTGGGATGCAGTTTCAGGGATGTTCACCCTTCACCCTGCCACGAGCTGTGCCTGCAATGGCACAGAGCCAATTTGGAAAAATGCAGGGATGGAACCCGTGTGGTCACAGTTACGAGGGCACCCTGTGCAAGTTTGCTGACAGCTCCTGGCTGTGCCGGGTGGTCGTGCACTGGAGGAATGGGATGGCATCCAGAGGGACCTGGAAAAGCTTCAGAGGTGGGGCCGTGCGAACCTGGGGAAGTGCAGCGAGGCCACGTGCAAGGTGCTGCGCTTGTGACAGGACCCAGGGAAGGGCTGGAGCTGTGCCAGGGAGGGTTAGGTTGGATTTTGGGAAAGGTTCTTCCCCCAGAGGGTGCTGGCACTGCCCGGGCTCCCCGGGGAATGGGCACAGCCCCGAGGCTGCCAGAGCTCCAGGAGCCTTTGGACAGCACTGCCAGGGATGCTCAAGGTGAGATTGCTGGGGAGTGAATTTCCCCTCTCTATATTTGAAGCCCTGTCACTCCAGTTCCTGAGGAATTATTCCAGTTCCTGAGGAATTATCCCTCATTTGCTGGGGATCGTTGGGGCGTCCTGTGCAGAGCCAGGAGCTGCACTGGATCAGCCGTGCGGGTCCAGTCCAGCTCGGGATGTTCTGCAGCTCTTTGTGCCTGGAGAGACATGACGAGGGGAAATGACTTCAAAAAGAAAGAGGGAAGGATTAGACTGGATTGTCTGCGAGGGTGGGGAGGCCCTGACACGTGTTGCCGAGAGAAGCTGTCCCCTGGAAGTGCCCAAGGCCAGGCCGGACACGGC
>VYXD01005566.1:1024-11465 GCA_013397195.1 Hylia prasina | reverse complement strand
ACCTCCGCCCCCTCTCCCATCCCCGTGGGGTCAGTAAGTCGTGTTTATCCCGCCTTGCTGCGGGAGCTGGTTTGCACCTGCTGGCGGGCACGGTGTGAGCTTTCTGCAGCGTGATTTCTGCTGCCTCGTCACTGGGGGGTTTAGATATGTTTTCACGCTTTAAATCACCTGAAAGATGCGAATAAAATCGGCTTTTTAGCTGAAATATTGTCGCAGAGTGGCGTGGAAATAGGCAGCAGCTTTACTTGCTAAGCTGGACGTTATTCTGTACATAACTGCCCCGAGTACTCCAAATAATATTTGTTGAAGTGGTTCTTATTTTACATTTTGCTTCAATACCATTCCTGGTGTGTAAGCCTGCGAATACAGGTGAATTGGAATGGACTTGGAAGATCAGAAGCAACTTTTGAATCCTGACGGTCCATCTGTAAGACCCAGAGCTCATGAGCCACAAAAGAAACATCTAAAATTATCCATTATGCTTGAAAATTTTAAAACTACAAGAATCAGGATAAGCTGAGCTACGCAATTCCCTGTTTCTGTATTTGCGTGACTTCCTGTCAAAATTAAATACAAAGTAACACAAATAATTACAGAAAACAGCAAACAAATGGGGGTTTAGGGTTTGGGCAGGTGGTGTGCTTACCAAGAGGGTTGTAAGACTGTCCTGTATGCTAATTAGCAACCTTAATAAGTCCAAGAATAATCAAGACTATTTTTGTTCCACTCTGCGTGCCTTGAAAGCCCGGTGGGACAGTGGTGGCAGGCACTTGGTGGCTGTACCTGTCCTGTGGTGGCTGTCGCATTGTCACAACTGCTGCTGAGCTCGGCTGGAAAGGAAGGACTCCTCTAATCTTTCCTATTGCTGACTAATTAGAGACAAATCCTGAGGGTTTTGTGGAAATGTTTTAATCCTGTCAGTGTCTCTTCTCTGGCGAGTGTGGTATTGCTGCCAACACAGCTGCCCTCCTTTGAGTTCTTTTCCGATTGCTTTGGGATATGGCTTAGTACGAACTTCTGCACTTGAAATGTACCCAAATAAAAATCTCTCAATGGGTTCTATGTGACAAACATTTTCAGCGCTCTTGGGCACTTGACGCCAGCCTTGGCTTGTTGTCTGCACAGTGGCAACAGAGTTGCTTGTTGCTATCAACACTTGCAGTTTTTCCTTCGATAAACTCGGCCATTAGGGGTGATTTACAGGAACTTAAACATGGATCTCTCCCATCAGCGAGCTGTTATTAAGTGGTGCCCGGTGGGCTCCCGGTGCCACTGGCTGCTTAGCCCTGGAACAAGCTGTGCTCCAAGGGACCCCAGGGTAAAGCTGAGCAGTGGGTGGAAGCCAACAGCTCTCACACCTCAGTCTCAGGGCTCCAGCAGCTGTGTGGGTGTGCCTTGGCACGCATTTGGATCAAATAATCTGGTTTTAATTATGAAACCTGAGTTGTGTAAGAATTTACACCAAGCTCGGTGCATTCCTTTGACAGGAATAGTTGGGAGGAGGGAGCTTGTTTGAGCTCTGCCACAGCATCTGCTGTGCTGATGTGGAAAAGAAGTGAGTTACTGTCTTCCCAAATCACTCTGCGTGCAAGACACTTCTTTTATTACTTCAGTTAACTGTAATATCATCTTGTGTGTAATGCTAAGAAATGCTTTTAATTGTTTTCTTTTTAGGATGCAGCTGAACCCCTCAAAAAGACTGCCACTGATCCCAGTGCTGAAAACAAGAAACTCAACAAATCCCAGCAGCTGAAACAAGTTTTTAAAGAATATGGTGCTGTCGGGGTTTCTTTCCACGTTGGAATTTCCTTAGTGTCTCTGGGAATCTTCTACCTGGCTGTGTCAAGGTGAGGTTTGTACAGCTGTCTGTCACCTCTAGGTAGTGGTAAGAGTAAAATACATTTACCATTGTGCTTATCTCTGGCTGGAGACAGGCACTTTATGCCTATTGGATCTATAGTTAACCTGCTGAATTCTGAGCATGGATGGCTCCATAAATGGACCTGATCTCCCCTCAGGCATGAGACAAGAGTTGTACGTGGTCGTTTTGCACAGGTTCATCAGCAGGGAAAACAGCAGACACAGCACCAACAGAACTGACTGGGCAGCATTTGTTTTGCAGATAGCTTTTGTTCTTGCTTGGTCTGGAGAGATAGAACCATGCAAAAGTGCTGGGGCTTAGAGATAAACGTTTTCTTCTGGGTGTTGAACACAATTTGTGCAGTTGAACTGCAGAAAATAACAGCCACTAGAACAGGGTTAGAGTGAAAATGCAAGAGAACGGCACAGGAGTCAGGTGGGGAATTGTGTGTGTGGCTTTGTGGGAATGCATCAGTTACATGAGGTATTCCAGCTGAGGAGACAGGGGAATGTGTTGTTACCCCAAACATTCCCTGCTGCTTCTTCCTGACTCCAGTGGCAATGTGTGAATGCCTGATTTCTCCTGTTTACTACATTGTGGCACAGGGTGACAACATTTTCTTTCATCCCTGATGAAATCTGCTATGTCTATATTGATGAATTTGGTGGATAATGCCCATTAGAGATTCTTAACCCTTCACTTGCTTAGATAATTTGTCATTTTGTACACCTGTGTTAGAACACTAAGCCAAACAAGTACCTCCTCTGGTTTGCATTGTTCTGTGCTTAGGCGATAAATTCCCCGAGGCACAGAATAGAGTTTAACGTCAAATTTGAAGACGAAATTCCACCACAAACCCACGGCAACTTTTCAAGAGCTACTTTGCAGAGAAACTGTATCTCTAAAGGCCGAGTGGGAGCTGCGAAGGGGGGTGAACAAAAGCCCAGCACTTGCTATCTTGTAGCTTAACCTCGCTGTTTGCCGTGTTCCCGCAGCGGTGTGGACGTGGGCGCCGTGCTGCTCCGGCTGGGTTTCAGCGAGGCCTCCCTGCAGTCGCGGATGGCCGCGGGCACCAGCACCTTCCTGCTGGCCTACGCCGTGCACAAGCTCTTCGCCCCCGTGCGCATCAGCATCACCGTGGTGGCCGTGCCCTTCGTGGTCCGCTACTGCCGCAAGGTCGGCTTCTTCAAACCCCCTGCCCCCGGCCCCTGAGCCCTGCCCGCCCTCCACGGGGCTCTGCGGGGGCAAAGGGCCTTCTCAAAGAGACTTCTTTGGGTTCAGCTTGATCTCATCTCGGCGTTTCGTGCTTGTTCTTTCAGGTAAATGTCACTGTGAAAAGTGCTGTCCTTGTCTGCTTTCCCTTTTGTCGCTTATTCTTAGGAAAAAACCTCTTCAAATGGGATCCGGTTTGCACTTCAGGGGGGAATGTCAGTGCTTGACAATGAGCACAGTTCTGGGTCTTTGTAATCCAGCTTTTTGAGCCTTCAATTTTTTTTCTTTTCAAAACAGAGTCATAGCATTCATTTATTAGTGTGTAGCCGAGAAACTGTCTCTTTCCAGCAGAATAAAAACATCTCACTGCATGAGTAGCTCTCTTGCTAAGGGTATGGATTGGAATCTAAACTGGCAGGTGGGTGTTTCTTTTGCTAGAAGAAGCTTTTATTGTAGCTCTTGCACTACAACACAGGCATTGAACTCAGTTCAGTAGGAGTACCCCTATGATTAATTACTGCAGTCATAATTAGTTTAGTCACACTAGGTGGAACACTTATCTGAAACTATGTGCAGTGCTTCATAGTCCAAGATTTTATTGTTTGAGAATGTGCTGGCTGGGAGCCAGCCTTGCTAAAGTCCTTTTGTTTTTTTAAGTGTCTGTAGACTCAGAAGAAATCCTGAGTCTACTGCAATGAATGTCACCAGAATCACCTATGTGAGCATACTCCAAACAGCAGCAAGGCAGAGAGAACCTGGGGGGGTTTCATATTTTGACATCTGGCTTGGTACTGGAAACACTTTTTTAACTCTTAGAACTAACCCCAGCAGCTTTCTTCTCCTGTGGGAGAAACTCAAATCTTCACCACAAGTCCAAACATTCCAATCCCAGCTTCCCAGGAAGATTTCCTGTGCTCTGGGCTGAGACTGGAGAATGCAGCAGTGAGGGGCTTTTGCCTTTCCTTATTGGGACAGTAAAATTAGAATGTAGTTACAGATGTGGATATCCACATTCCACCTTCCACATAACCTGAAGGCTGATCCCAAACCAGACTGGGGTAAGCCTGGGCTGTGGGTCAGGTCTGTGCTGCTGTGAGAGCTGGGGCTCTTTGGGACCTGCTGGCTGCTCCTTTCTGAATTATCTTTGTGCCTGCACTTACCCCCAGATACTCTGACAGATCTGTTCATACAGAACTCTGATTTAAGTAAAATAGCAAGAAAAGACCCTGATGCTTTTCATTTTTTGCTAAAAATTAGTGAATAGAGAGGAAGGAAGCGTGGAGTTTTGATGGGAGTTGGCTGAGGGAGGAAAGGAGCAAATAACCTCGTTATGAGCAGCCTCTTGCCTCCCCTCAGCCAGAACATTAAATTGCACCTTAATTCCTTCCTCCCACAGAAAGTCCCAGGTTTCATGTGGACCAAGGATAAGAATTCCAAAATAACTCTGAGGCAGCCTTGTTTACTTCAGTTAGAATCAATATTCAAAGTTTCTTTTTCAAGATCATATGTAAAGCTGAAATAACTTAAAATGTACCTAAAAGTCAGTAGAAGGCACCAGCACTAAACTAGAGTTTTCTTGCTGTAAAGAAGCAGCTTCATATAAATCATGTCCAGAATTCTCATTACTTAGATGGTTGTATAAAGTACTGGCAGTTTGTTTAGATGAAGTTTTTTTGCAAAGTATATTTTAAATTAATTCAACAATATATTTTGAATTCTGGAATCCTTGCTTATAGAAGGATCATTTTTTAAAATTGTTTGTAAAACAGCAAAGTCTTATTCTAAATGAAAATAAATTGCTTTCTCTTAGTTTGCTTGAAGTGTGTTACTGGAAAAGAGTTGGTCTTGATTTTGGTGGCAAGGAGCCTGACCCTTGGTGCTTTTTAAGGAATGTCCTACAAACATCTGGTGGCTGTTCCACACAACATCATCTGAAAGTATTTCTGAGAGAAAGGGCTGGAAAATGTTATCAGATGGGAGATCTTTGAATAAATTCATTGGGAAAAGGACAAAGCAGGCCAAGCTCTCAATAAACCAAGCAGGTTAAGTAGCAACACATTTGGTACTTACCTTGTAATCCTGATTTGGGATTGTGGGATGGTGAGTGGCTGTGTGGGACCAGCACTTTGAGCTTCCTTTTTGACAGAGATGGGAATTACACTTTGGGAATTCACCTCCAGGACCAGGAGTTCAGCTGTGCTGGAGCCAAGCAGTGCCACAAGGAATCTCACCCTGCTGGGTGTACTATAACAAGTCTTTATTTTACAAATTGAGTGCTCACATTTAAAACTAGAGACAAAACTAATTGCCACATCATTTTTAGAACACTGGAGAAAGGCACTGGCCTCTCTCAGTTTCAGGTTACACCACAGGTAAGACACCCTGAGCAGCCCAGGGAGGGAGGAGCAGGCATCTCCAGGATATTGCACTGTTCCATAAGCCAGGACAACAACTTCCTTGTGGTGGAACAACGAACCATTTTCAGCACAAGAGCCTCCAACAGCTTCATACTTACAAAAAAAAAATCAGCAAACCTGGCCCACGTGGAACTGATTTCAAGTACATTAAATATTCCACAAGCTCCAGCTAGAAGTCAAATAATTTTCTGCTGCAATTCGAGTTTAAGACACCAGCCAACCCAAGGATTTGCATCCCAATTGCCACTAGAATCCAAGACCTGCTTTTCCTATTGTAAGCATTACAGTAGTCACAGTACAAGGCTCTTCTTGTTGGTCCCACAAGAAGATGATCACCCTCCTGAAGCTATGTTTTGGATGGGGCAGCACCATCACTCTTCCTGCTGGTGGGAGTCTTGGTAGAGTTTGCTGTGATCCAGGGGTGGAGAAGAACATCCTTCAGGGGCAGGCGATGGAAGGGGTTATGCTTCAGGAGCTTGGAAATTAAATCCCTCGCACCTTCTGACACAAATGGAGGAAACTTGAACTCCACCTAAGCAAAAAAGGGCATTAAAAGTGATGCAAAAGTTCTTCAGCAATAACCAAACAACAGAACCAAAGGGCTCTACCCAACCTCAAAGTTACACCTTGAAAGCTGTGCCAGCCTTGCAGGCTGTGCACCTTCTGCCTACTGAGATGAGATCAAATCCTTTCATTATAACCCTGAACAAGCCTCTCACTGCTTGTGAAAGTATTTGTATAGTATGGTGCTTGTTTTCATTATGCTTCAAACTTTGCTGAAACCCTTTTAGAACTACAGGCATGACCCAGTAATCCAGATAAGCACTGGCACTTACCCTGGAAATAGCTCTGTAGGTTTCTTGATAGGTTTGTGTTTCAAAAGGTGGTTTCCCTACAAGGAATTCATAGCACAGAACTCCCAGGCTCCAGATATCCACCTTTTCATCATGTGTCCTTCCCTCAATCATTTCGGGAGGCAGGTAGTCAAGTGTCCCACAGAGAGTTGTTCTCCTGAAGAAAAGTCCAAGTTAATTATTGATTAAGATAATTAGAGGATCTATTTCAAGCACCAGATAAGAGCTAATGCTGGCAATCATCTGTACCTCAGTGCAGTCCACCTGAATGGACCCAGCACCACCAGAACAGCTGGGAAAGAAAAGCCAGCAGGACATTTTCTACTTCTCCTGGAAGTATCTCAGTCCCTGCAATCAGTCTTTGCTCCTTTCTTCACCCCACTTGCCAGAACAAATCTGCTCCTCCCTTGTCAGCTGCAATTCCCACTGTCTAAGAAATAACCAAATTCCCAGTGTAATGTTTGAGTCCAGGTGCAGGTTTGTCATCTCAGGGACCACAGTAACCCTACAGCAGCCTCCCTTTCAGGGTCAGCAAGGTTTGAGCTAAAAACCAGGATAACAACACTCCTCATCACACCACTTGCCTGTTAGGACCTTTGCTGTAGGAGCCTTTTCCCCAGTATTTCAGGGATTTCCCACATACCTCCCCCTCCCACAGCTGTGTGACACAAAAACTGACACTACAGAAGGACTGCACTGCACAGGAGACCCAATTCTCACCTAGAAGATGGAGCATGCACAGACCACCCAAAGTCAGCAATTTTTAACTCTCCATTTGATCCAAGCAGCAAGTTCTCTGGCTTGATGTCCCTGTGGATCACACGCTTGGAGTGACAGTATGAGAGGGCATCTGCAAGTTCTGTGATGTACTGGGTGCAGAAAGAACAATCTTTAAGCCACAATCTCTAAGACATTGTCACCTGAGTTCTGCTGGCTGCAGCACAGCCTTTTTGAGGCATAATTACAGTTTTAAGTTAAAGCAATTATCCCTTAACCCTTGAAGCCTGGCAATACAGGCTGTGCATTGCAATATTGGGTAATTCTGAAGATAAATTCCTGCACAGCATTAAGTCTTCCCAGTTATTCCCTGCCCAGATGCCAACTAGCAGCTAAGGAATCTCAGTTTCCCCAGCAGGATATGGAACTTGATCTGAAGGGTCAGATAGATCAGATAATACACAGAGGAATGGAGAGGAAGGTGGAACAACCTACAGTAGCAGTTCTTTGCTCATCAAACTTGGTGAGCTTCTGAAGTTCCCTGTAGACTTCTCCACGAGGTGCATGCTCCAGGATCAGGTAGACTCTTGTCACATCATGGAAGTAGCCATATAATCTGAGGATGTTGGGGTGCCTGCAAAGAGATTTCAGTGTTCTTCTGAACCAGGTGTTTGTCCAAAACCTTTAATTTCCCCATCCTGCCCCTGCCCCAGTTTCAAGGCAAGCACAGGAATTTCAGCTCATCCACGTTCCTTCAGCTCACAACACACAAAGAAATCTTATCACAAAGAAGAAACCTTATCATCATCAAGGTTGCTTTGTTTCTCTGGATGCAAACAAAGCACTGAACCTTACCTAAGATGAGACTGTATTTCCACTTCCCTTCGCAGTTGATGTTCTACACCAGCTTCCTCCAGTTGGGTTTTAAAGAGCACTTTCAGTGCAAGAATGAATTTGCTCTGTTTTTCACGTGCCAGGTACACATTCCCAAATTTTCCTTTCCCCAGAGGACGACCAATTTCAAAGTCATCAAGAGACCATTGCCTTCTGCAAGAGGAAAGTTAAAAGCTCAATAGACTCAAATTAACAGTTTATAACATTCCAGTTCAAAAGATGCTTAATGCTCTAAACTAGATTTTAGGCTTTAAGAAAACACCAAGAGAATAAAGGCATTGAGATTTTTCAAAAGGAAGTTCTGAAAGCTATTTTCTTCCTTCCTGAAGCTTTTGCAGACACTATACCAACCACACTACTACAAAATGAAGATTGTTTGCCCAGCTGGGCTCCTTTAGATACTCCTAACTCAGACACATCACCAGGGCATGGCAAAACAATTTAAAATTGCCATAAACAAATCCAGTTTCATCCCAAATTATTCTGCAGCCTCCTGCCCAGATGATGGAGGCTTTGTTTTCAGGAGCACATCTCGTGATGGGGCAGCAGCTATCAGTGTTCTTCCATGGGAAGAGCTGCTCAGCATTTAGCTCCAAGTTTTCTTTAGATTACAGCAAGTCCTTGTTGCTGACAATTATCAGGTCAGAGGCAGCTTTCCTTGTGTTGTGGCTGCAGAATGTGGGGCTCACCAGGCTCCACAGCCAAGGCAGCTCCAGCAGGGCTCAGTTATCTGGAATTTAGGCATAAAACTTACTTTTTAGTCTCTTCACTTTTCTTTTTGGTCTCTTCGGTTTTCTTCTTGGCACTCTCTTCAGTTTTCTGTTTAGAGGTGCTTTCTGTTTCAGGCTTTTTAGCTGTGTACAGAGAAGGAAATCAATTCATGAACCAGACCCACAAACACACAAATCTAATTATAAGCAACGTAGCATAGCTGACTGCTAGGAAGGTAACAGCACTGGCAAAATGTAATTTTAAAAGCTTTCTGAGAATAAAAACCCATGAATTCCTTCCCCCTCCCCAAATAAATGCATTCTTGTGTATGAATCTTGGGAAACCTGGGAGGTCTGAGTGCCAATTACATTAACTCCCAATTGGCTGCTGAGCCAGCCTGCAAGTTTTGAACACCACACTGACTCTAACTGGTTAATTTAGAGATAAATTCACAAGGATGGTGCAGTAACACTCGAGGTGCACCACATCCTGCTCTTCTGTTTGGGGGCACAACCAAGAACTCCCCTCCAGGGCTGTCCCTGGATCAGCAGCAGCTTTAGGAGTGTCACAGCTGCGGTCACACGTGAATCACCCCCAGAATTACCGGGTGCTGCAGCCTGGGGAGGCTTTTCACTGCCCTTGCTTGCAGCCTGAGCTCTCACAGTCGCCTGCTGGCACGGTTTGGGCCGGAGCTGCTGCGCTGTTTGGTTGTTGGGCAGTTTTTGGGCTGACAGTGCAGACTTTTGGGGCTGTGCAGGAACTCTGTGGGCGAAGTTTGCGGGACACAGAACACGTGCCGGAGCTCCGCTGGTCAGAAACCGGCTCTGGGCTGGATGCTGGGACACAGGGACACGTTTGGGGGCGTCCCCGATGGGATTTGCAACCTTCAAAGAGAAAGGAGAAGGTGTTGGTTGTGCAGCAGCACGCCAGAATCTTCATGGATATTCAGATTATTCAGGATGGCAAAACCGCACAAGGCACTTTAACAGAAGCATTAACAATCGTGTATTGAGTGGTTGATTAAAAGGAAATTTTGCTTATGCTGTTCCAAAAACTTACCAGGCCGATTTGGTTTTATGTAAACTAGTAACAAAGTACCTGTACTTCTAAGCAGAAAAAATAAATAATCAGAGTGATCTTGAGCACTGCTGCACACGTGTATCAATAGCGACATTGCCACAGTGCTTGCTTTTAAAAACTGTATCTAAAATAATTTGATTATATACACTCACTTTCTCTTTAAAGGCTCTTAAACACTTAAAATATAAGGAGAATTTCCCCATTTAATAAGATATGCTAATATTAATAATATTTTTTAAAGTCAGCTCTGGGCTCTGTTTTCTCCAAGAGAAAGATAAGGAAAGATAAATTACTAATTTGAAGCCTGTAGTTAATATGCGATGAGGAGAAACCTACCCACCAAGTAAAAACTAAAACCGCCACTCCCNCAAACCCCGCCACTCCCTGAACCGACCAGAATTTTATTAGTAAACTCCCAAGCACCGAGAGCAACGATCCAGCAGAGAAAACGGCGCAGGGAGACGAACATAAACCGCGTATTTCATACTTTTACCTTAGCAGCGCGGCCGGGATAGGCGGCGTGGTTCTCCTTCATGTTCCTGTCCATAGCGGGAGGCACGTACGGCTCTGCCTGCGGGGGAGACGGAACCAGCGGGGGCCAGTGAGCGGATCACAGGAAGTCTCACAGTCCCTTATCAATTATCACTCCTTATCGATAGCGATCCCTTCCCGATACTCCCCTGCCCGCCCCCCAC
>VYXD01005564.1:679455-710683 GCA_013397195.1 Hylia prasina | reverse complement strand
TTCCCTTCCCTTCCCTTCCCGTTCCCCCCTCTCACCTGTCGCCCCAGACCCTGAGGCAAGAGGGAGGGTCAAACCCGCTAGCGCCGCTCCCCCCAGCCGAGCGCCCGGCCCGCCGCGCTCACCTCAGAGCCGGCCGGCAGCGGCGCACGGCAGCGCCCGCCCCCACACGCTCACTATTGGCGGAACCGCACCCTGCGCTCGCCGAGTGGTCAATGCGCACGTCAATCAGGCAACGAGTGGCCCGGTGGCCCCACCTCCTCTGCTGCCGCGGGGCGTGCTGGGAGTTGTAGTTTCGCGCGGGGCGCGGGGCCTGTGCGGGGTTGTCGGGGCCCGCAGAGTTCTCTCGCCAACCCTCGGGAAAGGTCTCCTGGTCCTCGGGTTAGTTCGCCCTGACAGACCCTGAAAAGGTCGGCCGAAGCCAGACCGTGCTTTTGCTGTGTTCTGCGGAGCTGTTGTACCTGGAGATTGGGTGTGTGTGAGCTTTGGGGTGGTATTCCCCACCCCCTCCCCCATCTTCTGGGAACGTTTCACAGAAGCTCAGAATGGTGGGATCAGTTAGGTCGGGAAAGACCTTTGAGATCATCAAGTCCAGCCGATGACTGAACACCACCGTGTGAACCAGAGTGTTATAAACTGCTCATGCAGAAGGAACAGTTAATGGAACTGTGTTGTGGTCACTGCACTTTGTAACAAGCCAAGTCAACCTGTGATGGGGAAAATCACCAAAGTTCTTGTTCCTATGTTAATTGTCCCATGTTAATTGTCCTTAATTGGTTCGTTGTTCTGTTAGTAGCTGTATGTGCTGTTTCAAATGATCTATGCTTCTCCTGTGTCCCAACTCCCAGTTTCAGTCTGTTATTAAATGTGCTGTGCCTGTTCCGTAAACCCCCAGTTTCTGTCTGCCCCTACCTGGATACACTGTACCTACCCCGAGCTTGCCCCGGGTTACCGCTGCTCCGTCGTGTTGCCCAGACAACCAGCCACCTGCCTGCTCCTCAAACCGAGACCGCCGCCCATATGTAAAGTACTGAGGCTCACAGGGGGCACTGCCTCCTCGGAAGTACTGTGGACCCCAAAAGAGCCCCAAAACAGCACACTGAGACCGAATCTGGACTCCCGGAGGGCAGTACCATAGGGAGAAGACTTCCAGCCACCGAACCATGCCTTCAGCTCACTGGACTCCTCACCACGACCTCAGAGTGCCAAGCAGGAATGACCTCCCCTAGGCAACGCTGCGCCCAGGATTCAGGGAGTTCGTAGTGAGTCGCATGAAGGCGAGCTCCCGGCTTTGAAGCACCAGACAGCAGATTGGAGTCGGACTTTTTGTGGCGGAGCGCCGGCGGGAGTGCTGGCCGTATAGGCTTTCCCGTGAGCCTCTTCTTTTTAAATAAAGGCTTTGAAAAACTCAGCAACTGTCTCCTGCCGCGATTTTTCTCCATGACTAAAACCAACCGTTTCTTTCAGAAACAGTGTGTCGCTTTTGATCCAAGGGCTAACACCAACACGTTTATGTGGCAGAACAGCCAGGGCTTCCTAAAGATCCTCGAGAGACCTCTCTGAGGGCAAGCCCAGGCAACTTCGTATCTAACGCTTCTCTGATTAACATGTACAGCACGATGTAAGGAAGACATTAAACTAATAGAGGGCACCCAGAGGAGGGTGGAAGGTTGGTGAAGTGCCTTGAGGAGAAGCCATCTGAGGAGCAGCTGAGGACACTTGGTCTGTCCAGCCTGGAGAAGAGGAGCCTGAGAAGAGGGGAGATCTCATAGCAGTTACAACTTCCTTGTAAGGGGAAGAGGAGGGGCAGACACTGATCTCTGCTCTTTGGTGAGTGACAGGACCCAAGGGAATGGCCTGAAGTTGTGTCAAGGGAGGTTTAGGTTGAGTATTAGAAAAACGTTCTTCACTCAGAGGGTGGCTGGGCACTGAACAGGCTCCCCAGGGAAGTGGTCACAGCCCTAAGCCTGACAGAGCGCAAGGAGTGTTTGAACAATGCTCTCAGGACAATCATATGATATCATTCTTGGGGATGGCGCTGTGCATGGACAGGAGATGGGTTCAGTGACCCCTGGGGGTCCCTTCCAATGCAGCATATTCTGTGATTCTGTGATCCCTGGCTAATAAACACATCTATCATCTTTAGCCAAGCATGCACATTAGGCCAAGTTATCCCCTGTACATGTGGCACCGTAATAAAGTAATGCCTGCTTCTTAACACTGTATTGGTGTTAAGGAGTTTTATTCTCAATTTTTGCTGACAAGACCATGGCCATGTTGTTTTTCCTTAAACACCCCCAGGGATGGTGACTCCACCACCTCTCTGCGCAGTCCATTCCAATATCTAATCACCCTTTCTGTGAAGAAATTTTTCTCAGTGTGTTTCCAAAAAGCAAAAAACTGAGCAAAATTCACCAGAGCTGTCACTGTGGGAGATTGTTACCTCTTATCCATGGAACAATTACTCCAGGTCCAATGTCTAACTCATAAACACTTGCAGAAGTGTTTCAAGGCCCTCATCTCAACTATCAGAAAGCGGTTTTTCTCAATGGTTTTACCTTAGGGCAATAAGCAGCTGTCCTCTGGATTCTTACTGCCCTGTGCCTGGCAATTGGACTATGTGTAGACAAACTGGTAGCTTCCCCTAGTGATTTGTCTTCCCCTCTCCTTCTCTGGGTGAGGAGTGCTGGAGATTTGTACTTGGTATTTTTTTTTCCCTGCCATCCCAACATAACTATCTCTGTCTTTAATTTCATTTAAATAATAAAACACCTGTGTTCTCTAGGGCAGCTTGGATTACCTGGTGTGGCAGTCACTGAATGAGCTTTCCCTCGTTCCTGAGGCTGATGTGGAAGAGGGAGTCAAATGCCACCAGCAGTGACTGTTACCTGAGTGGGGAGCACCCTGTGTCCAGTGCCTGTCACATGGCAAAACCCCTTGGTCTTCCTCAGGTAATTTGGGCTTTGTTGCACCTCCTTACACTGTAGTGGCACGTGAAGGCTTCTGTGTTTTGGCTGTTTGTGCTGAAATGAGAAATCTCTGGAGTGTACAGCTTCCAGCACTATAAATGTTTCCTTATGAGTCTGTCACTATGATCAGACAGGTGCAACCTCTGATTTTGTTACTCTGTTTTGATGGATGATTTCAGAGTCAGCCTTATTCACCCAGGCTCCTCTTCTTGGCTGCAAACGGTGTTAACAAATGTGTAAATGAATGAATCATGAATTATTCATCCACCTGTGTTTCCATGAGGCAAGTGTAGAGGCATTGCTCACTCAATTATCTGTGTGTGGCTGCACCAGGTGGCGGATGGGCCCTGCCACCGGCACCAGCTGAGGCTGCAAGTCTCACTGAGCTGTGTGGCTCCACAGCTCACCTGGTTCCAGTGGCATTGCAGCTGCTTTTGTAACACAAGGCTAACACCAGACCTTTGATGGCTCTGCATTGCTCACCTCAGGTTTCCATGTACCACACAGGAGTACTAGAGAATGTGCTCTAGAAGCCAGGGACAGAGTGGTGCTGGATAGGATCTGCTGTGGCCAGCATCAAGTTATACACATTTGTCAGGAGCAAGGTGGTATTTTTTATGTTATTCTGTGTATTCTGTTGCAAGGCCTGCCATCACTGAAAAATCAATAGGCTATACTGATACAAAACCACCAGTATATTGGTATTCCCTTCAAAACACATTCTTCTACAATGCCTCAAGATGTTGATTCTGAAGATGACCTTATGAATCAGATCCCAGAGTAGCAATAGGGCTACTTGTGACCACTGAAGGCAAAAATTCCACAGCTGGATTATTGAGATTCCTCTATTCCTTGGTCCTTTCATTTGAAAGCAAAGAAAATATAGAGAAGGAAATAATTCTGAATCATCTTGATTGTAATTCAGTAAGAATTTTGAAAACTTGGTCCAAAATCAAAGGTCAAGAAGCCTGCAGTGAGACGGGTTTTTGAAATTTCTATGACTTCCATATCTGCTTAATGATGCTTCTTTTTTTCTTTTTTAAATTCCTATGAAAAAGTTCAAGAACTGTTCAGCCATGCAATATCCTAGACCATGAGTGTCAGCTGTTAATTGGTGGCTTCTGGAAAATCAAGGTGTTAGAGTCATTAATTAGCTTTGTTGCTCTGGAATACAGTGCAAAAGAATGCTGAACAACCACAAAGGAAGACAAACTCCCTGCCACCAAGGGTTTGTCATTTAAAGAGATACAATCCTGTACTAGCATCATAGTTCCTTTTTTTATCTAGTTCTATTTCTATGATTCCTTCTTTTCACTCTCCTGTGTTCCTTAATGCCTGCTATGGAGCATGAACCCTACCTGCATTGCCTTTGTGGATTACTAGAGCATTTATTTGGAGTGAAAAATACAGCACATTTTATCAACTTGTGGGTTGTGGAAGTGATCTTCACAGCTAGATGGCAATAAAAGAACTCCATTAGACCTCCTTCAATAAAAAGTGAGAAATACAATGTTGTGAGAGCATTAGAAGCAGCTGCCTGACTCTAATGTCAGTGACGGTCTCCTTCAATTTAAATATTTGCAATAGCCATAATTAAACACTTAGTAACTGGCATTGAGTTAAAATAGAAATACATTACATAGTCTTACTGCTGGGCAGATTTTAATTCTGATTTACATCCTCCTTGGCTTTGTGCCTGGATAAGTTTTGTGATTTAAAGGCTGTTTTACACAGTATAGAAATTTTCAGAGGGCAAATTATCTTCTAGGTGAGTAACAGAATTTTTACTTTTTCTGGAAGCAGATCCCTAAAGAGATCAATGTTACGTTCTCCTTTTACTGTTTAAAGACTGAAGAAATTTACGTCTGCAAATAGAGGGATGGTCTGCCTGGGTCACTGAATCTAGACTCTGACTTCTGGAGGCTTTCACATCATCTAAACAGTTTTTCCCACATCCTCTGAAACAGTGCTGAAACTGGCAATCCTCTTAGATAGTCTCTGTCATGTAAGAATACAGGTTAGGAACTTGGGCTGACCATGCCTTCTGAAAAGATGCATAATGTAAACAAATATTCCTTGGGGTTTGCACTCATTTTTATTCTTTTGGAAAAATGCCTGTAGCAAACCATGGCATAGTACACAAAACCAGAAATCCAGGTCTCTACATTCTTACACAGATATTTGCCATTATGCTGTAGGAGCTGTGATGATAAAGTTTCAGTTTCTTAAAGCCTTTGATTCTAGCAGAAAAAATAATTATATAATTAATCATTACATCATTATAAAAGAAAGTAAAAAGTTAAATTATATTACAACTCCCAAAGACGTTTTTATTCTATTGTGCCTGTAAGACTCACATTTTTCTAATCACACTGTAAAGGTGAAATAAAGAATAAAACTCAACCTTGTAGTAGATAGGTAATCAGATATTTCCAGCAGGCCCGAAATTGTACCAAGTGTATTTTTATTTTAGATCAGAGCGCAGTACACAAGCTTTGGCTCCACTTTTTGCTGCCACAATGAGCTCCCTTTTCTGGACTGCTTCTCTGTCCATGAAGCCATGCTGAAGCATTCTGAACTGTCTTTCCCGACTCTCTTCCAGTTCTTTCCAATGGTTCCACTGCAAAGAATCCTGCAGGAAAGACACAGAAATGATCAGACTGCAGGTGATAGAGGGGTTCTCTTTAGAGAATACACTGAACTTCTATTTGATAATCCTGCCAGCTGACAACATGGTTTGTTTGCTAACATGACTGGAAACTTGTTAGCATCAAACCTGGTGTGATGAACAGAAAACTGGGCTGCCCAGTTTAAGATGACTTAAACATTGCTGCAACTCTCCACAAAACCATGGGAATGATAAACTGTAACATGCCTTGGGTGGGAGAGGGGTGAGCATCCCACTATGCTCTGTGATGGGATGTGTGTGATAGGGAGCTGGGAAAGACAAGAAGTGGAGATGGGGTAAGATGCTTTTTCCCATTGATGGGATGAGTGTGTGGTGGTAAGAGTGGGAAGGCAGGTGTTGAATGGATGAGCCCTGCTCTGTGATAGCAGAATGCATGAAAAGAAGGTGAGGTCAAGGCCACGGCTGAAGAAATTGTGCCCAGGCAGGAGGCAGGGTGTTGCTATTGCCAGCCATGTATGGCACCATCTGCCTCTGCCCCCTTGCCAGTGCTGGCAGTTGAGCAAAGGTCTGTGAACAGCAGGTCTATTGCAGAGCTTTTCTCCTTATGTAATAACCAGACCTTGCTTGACACGATTTTGGTTTTCTGGGGGATAATCTTCAAGAGTCCAGCTTGCTTTTTACGCTCCATTGTTTTTTCCACAATCTTCTTCTGCAGGTTTAAAATGCGTTCATTTTTCATGGGCCTTTCACCAGACTGGAACTTTTTCTTTTCTTCTTGCCTGAGAAGTCAAAAAGAAACATTGAGAAGGTAAATATCATCCCACAGAATAAATCCATCTGAGCACATGTTACCTTGGTAATAATGAATTTGCTCTTGCTTCTGAGAACCAGTTAGACTCAAAAGAGATTTAAATCATATAACTTGCATGTGGTACTCCCAATTTGCCTTTTGTTGTTTACAGAACAGCATTACTAAACCACATAGAATAATTTTTTTCCCACAGGATACCATGATGACAATATCTGGAGTATTTCAAGCCTGACATGACATTCTTGAGAAAAAAACAAAAACGTGCAAAACCTGGGACAATACTGCAGCTCTTTGCTTATGTGAACTGTGGAGTTTGCCTTATATGATCATTAGTATTCATCTTGATTGCTGTATTCCTTGGCAAATAAAAGATATTTTTTTCTGTGTAATAATGCCCAGATACAGAATCAATGGGATGGTGATGTATTAACTAAGGTTATAGTTAATAACCTTGACGTGTGGGCACGCATGGACACAGCAAGCCCTCTGAAGGCAAGAAGCCAGATCGTCAGCTTCTGAAAAAAATATCCTGCATGTGCAGCATAAAAGCAAGGCATACCAGAGATGTTACTGGATAGGCTTCCTTTTCCCTCCTCCTATTGTAGTCACTTTCTGTCCCCTGGAATTTAGTTTATCTGGTTTTACATACTTTCACCCAATTGGCCCAATTTACTCACAACTTCTCCATGTAGGTTACACCATGTTACAGAGTGACTCACTTAATATTCAACTTTCTCTTTTATTCAACATTGCCCTCGAATTTAGCTTAGTAAGATCAAATTGTAGAGTTAATATTATGTCATGAGCAGCTGTGATTCTCTGGCTAAATTCAGAGCTAAAGGAAGTGTCAGATCTTCCAAGGAATGTACACAATTGTATAACCATGTTATATCTGCTAGGTGCAGCTGGCAAAGGGTAGTTTTATAAAATGTCTTTTTATATTGCAGTGGTGCAACACTACAATTGCTCTTATTGGAAACCAAATAAAGACTCCAAATGACCCAGAGCAGAGTTTCCTGGGGCACTGTCCAGATGATTCTGTAGCTGTCATTCTGTCAGTGGCAGGACTAGTTTCACAGACAAGTTGCCTTTTGAAAAGAAATGTTTTACAACTGAACTCTTTCCTGGTATCTTGGGTGTTTGCAGTATAAGACACGTTTCTCAAGAAGCTGGCAGATGGGGAAGAAGGAAGTTCCTTCTGACACTAAACCCACCAATTTGCCTTTAAAGAGTGTCTGTGTCAAGAATCCAAGGATCCAAACACTGCTTTCATCTTGGGAGTGATGGCTTTTGCCTTTCTGCTAATAGGAAACTGTGACAGCAAGTTTTCTTCAGTGCAGCCATTCCAGACTAGAGGCCCCCAAATCTTTAGGAACTGGATGAAGGGGAAATATGACCTGTGTTACATTCTGAAATGTGGCTGTGAGCTCTAAGTAAGGGACACAGTTAAGCTTGGCTTCTCATTTCGAATACCTTTCCTGAGATACTTCCTGAACCCCTTTGCTCCATGTGTCATGCTACCTGGCTAGGGTAACATTTCCTCATCCTCTTTAAGACTGTGATATACTCTTCTACACTGAGATTAATTTCTAACACTATATTGTAAATGTAAAAATTGTTGTAATTGAGGACATGGTTTATTTCTATTTGCACTGTATTAAGACATTGTATTCCAAAGGATATAGGAGAATATAACAATAAGGTTTTAAGTAAATACTTGATGATTAAACCTCATCAGTGTGAATACACAACAAAACCTTTCCTTATATGCAAATCCAGATTCTTGTAAATACAATTAAAGGAAATATAGCAAGAAGTTTAATATCAGGAAGCAACAGCTGCTTCTATATTAACATTGTAAATAATTGCTTATTTTCAGAGTAATATTCATTCCTCTTCTACATGTAGTCTTGTGCCAGCCATCTATCTACACTATTCCAAAAAGCTGCCAATCCCATAGATTTTCAGATGCCACAACATATCACAACAGAAACTCCAAGAGAGGAAGGAATGGAAAAAAAATTAAAATTCTGTTTTTCTGTTGTTGGTTGAGAACTTTGAGGGCTTAGGATACTGAAACCTCTTATGATCTCTTTCACCTCATATCAGGTACTCCCTAAGGAAGTAAGGTAACTTCTTACCCAGTCAGAATGGGCTAGTACACAGAAAAATCGTCTCCAGATCGATAGAAAATTAGGTGATAATTTAAGAAAATTCTTCTCAGCTATATTTATAAAAATGGGGAATCTGAAGATTTGCACAGAGGTTTCCTCCTATAATCTATATTTAGCTCTTCATTTACATTTTCAAACTCCAGCTTTGCATCAAAAGTATAAAGAGATAGATGTATGAAAGCTCTTAACTGACTCAGTACTTGTAGGAGGTTGAGTAAAAATGACCACTTGACCATTCTAGGCATCAAAATATCAAGTAGCTAGGACTGTATTTATATGCTCACCTTACAAAATGGAGTCTTGTACAAAACCACAAATATTTTCTTAAAAGCAGAATTGCTTATAGTGAAAATAATATTTTTAAAAAAATTCTCATAGCCTCAGTGAGTAGGGCTGTCTTACTTCACAGTACCTTGCCTCTTTCTGTCCTGCACCATATAATTCTAAGTTACTGCAGTTAGCAAAGTGAATGTATCTAACTGTTAACAGTTCACTATTAAGGCCGTCACTATTTTGACGTTTAAGAACACTACACTATTAGACTGATTACTATTTTGTACTTATGTGAATGATTTAAGCACTCAAAATCTGACTCCCAAAACAATTAACTTATTAAGCACCTAATTTTAGGTGGGGAAATGATTGTTATTCATAACAGTGTTTTCTTCATCTGAAGTGAAAATTTTGAAGCTGCATAATCATATTTCAGTCACTGAATCCAGAATAGCTGAGTCTGGAAGAGACTTCTGGGGGTCATCTTGACCACCCCATCTGCTTAAGCAGAGCCACCTTGACCTGCTTGCCCAGGTCTGTGTCCAAATGGCTTTTGAACATCTCCAAGGATGGAGACTCCACAACCTCTCTGGACAACCCATGCCAATGCTTGGTCATCTTCACAGTGAAAAATGTCTTCTGATACTCCTCTTGTCTTCTCAGTGGCCATCATAGAGAAAAACCTGGTTTTGGTTTTTTTTTTCAGCTTTTTTTCACATCTTCATATTTCTGATCTATCATTACTGATAAATTTTCCCCTTCTGTTTCAATGATAGTGAAGAACTCATTACCTCCTTCTCCTACTTTTCCTGCTCTGGCTGCCTTCACACTATGCCCACCCTTCCCCATCAGGCTAAGAGAGAGAGGTTACCCTTCTCTCAGTGTGTGTGCCCCTTGGAGGCAGGGAGTGATTTGAGCACTGGCAGTGGCAGGGAGACAAAGGAGTGCTCTGCCCTCTTGGCAAACACACTATCATTTGTAATCCAGTGCTGGGAGCCCAGTGTGCTACACCATTACCACAGTGTGAGATGGGATGTAGGGAAGTTTTGAGGTGGTGGGAGTCTGTACATCTTCCTCATGTACAAGGAAGTCGAGGAGGATTAGTGCTGCTCTCCTCTGACAGCTTTAAACCAAGTGAATGGTGAGAGCTTGCAGTCCCAGACTTTGAATCCAATACAAAGTAACTCTCCCCACAAACCACAGATAATGTGGATGGAGGGAGCCTCAAAGCAGATGGTTTGAACTACTGTGTGATTCTTAGGGCATTAGATTGATTGCAGTAATAGATGTCCCTCACTGGAATGAAAGGGAGTTGTATCTCAAGTACACAGGCGTGTAACTTGAGTACATTAGCATGTATTCAAACGCACCAATCTGCTGGTGCTCGAGTTTGAAAGCTGAGAACAAAATTGCTTGTCCACTTCAAATGACAGTGCTGATTTTCAAACTGTGTGAAATTGTAGCAATAAAAGGGATGTCCTGCATATATACCATCCTGCACTCACAAAGCTACTGCTGTGATAGATGTCACAGCTTGCAGTCTATTAAAGGCCAATGTCTCTGTAATTTTTCATGTTCCATTTCTTATTTTGTTTAATATAGCTCATTATGTGCTTGCACAATGTGCTTCTTTTATGTTGATGTATGTCTATAAATGATATTGAAAGGAACCTGGTAGGGACCCGATTAAACTCCAGCTGTCACTATAGCAGGTTTGCTTAGCAGAGTTTAGCTGCCATACTTTAGCTGATTAGCAGTAGCCTTTAACATAATGCAATTTAAGATATAACACATAATTTTATATTGATGCATAAGGCTAACTTATGAGGACCACTGGTAAGATTTGCTATTCTATCCCTACAATGATGAATCAATTCTGTAAACATAAAAATTACCTTTTTAAAAAAACATAAAAATTACCTTATTTGCACCTCCTGTGCAACATATCAAGAATAGAACCCAAACAATTAATCACTCACACTGATTTGAGAGGTATTTCAGGATTCAAGATCAGCAAATAAGGTTTAATACACATAGCACATAGTTTGTATAGAGAGAAATAAAAACTGCATGAAATTGTCCAGCATTTGTAAATGCCATAGCCAGCATGCCCTATTTCTGCATTAACAGAAATAACACCAGATATTTGGATTCTGTATGAAAATGCATGAAATACACTCCCAAAGAACAACATTTTTGCTATACTATAATGATGCCTTTTTATAGGAGTTACTTCCAAGTTACATACATAAATTGCCTAGGAACCATGAAAGGAAAATATCTTCTACCATCTATAATGAAACATTGGATTTCTTTATTTAGAAAGCAAACAGGGCTCCATTAAAATTACTGTAAAACTTATCAAGAATCTGACCAGATTGACTGATTGATTCAGAGGCTTGAAATTTAGTGTATAATTTAATTTGTATTCTACTATCTTTGGCATGCTGGTCTGTTCTAAAAAACATTTCAAATGACAGAACAAAAAGTGAATCAAAGCTTCTCATTCAAGCACAGCTTATTTTGGGATCAGAACAATTTTAGTTCTGAATTAAGCCAAAGAGTCTAGTTTAAAGGAACCCAACCCTATACAAAATTCACACACAACAATCTAGCAGAACAGATGATTCTTTAAGCAGGTGCTAGTGACACAGGTTTTATGTAGTACACAAGCTCTTAATGAGTATTTTGCATGTCTGGTGGAAAGCTGTGGCTTGAGTTTTTCCCACAGGCTTTCACAATACTGCGTGTTTAGCAACAAGAGTACATTTCCAGCTTCAACGCCATTTCAGGTTCTTAAGTCTTAAAATCTTTCCTTGATACATGCCATAGAAAAAAAGGTCACTGATCTGTGCAGTCAATCCACTGCAGCTGCAGTTATTGATTCATTAAATATATTAAACTATCTTCTCAAGTACTAACATAGTAAAACCCCAGTCTTTGGAGATTAACTATCAGCAACAAACCAAATTAGAGCTGAGACTAGTGAAAACTAAAGGAATACATCAATACTGCCTTCTGTAACTGAGATGTAGAACTGGATGATAAATGATTAACATGAATTGAACTCTGAGAAGCCACCTTTGGCAATAAACATTAATCTAAGACATGTCTAAAAACATGTGTTTGTAGCCTGATAGAATATGTCTTCTGAATGTCAGCCTGAACATCAGTTTGCAAAATAAATATGGCAAGACAAGGACTTACCTCTCAAAACCACAAAAGAGAAAAGAGGAAAGACAATTTGAAAAAAGTGGAAAATATTTAAGATTCACTAAAAATCATATAAGATCAAGAGGTGTGCCATGTTGTATACTTTTACACAGGCTTTCTCCTTCTCAGCTTTATTTGTAAATAGCTTTAACTTAGATTTAAAAACCTTTGTGGAAGGTTATGTCTTCCACATATCTGAGCATCTATGATGGTTATGGTCCTTTATGACAAGGTCATATTGTCCTTTATGACAATGATTAATAAATATGATAATTAACAATAAATACTAATAATGAATGCAGAATTTGATCAGAGAGTCTGTAAGCAAAGAATTTCCTTTTTGATCTAATGCTATAAGGTATTTAATTTATAACTTATTAGTGCTATCACAAAATCTTCATCCTAAAATATTTTAAACTTCTAGAATAAGACCTTCCTTTTCACATTACAGATGATATTCAAGGAAGAAAACTGCAGCCGTAATATTGGTTTAGATGAGAATGAGAAACAACTTTAAGTGGCAAGCTAGAATGACTCTAATAACATCAAATTAGTTCTGATTAGCTGAAAAAGAACAGAAGAAAGGCAAAATTTCTTTCTAAATATATATTATTGACTCTGAATCCTGGGGCAATACTGTCAACACTAGCCTATGGAGTGTCTTCAACCATAAACGATGAAAACTATTTGTTAAATCTGATGAAAATTATTTTCAAGAATTAAAAGGAAATCCTGGCCCCAGTGTAATCCTTGACAAAAGTCATACTGATTTATAAAAGGGCTGTGTTTTGCTCTCTATTTGTTCTTCTCCTCAAGGGCTGGCAAAATAATAATGAAATTGCAATGTCTTAAATGTCACATGCTGTTTTATACTGACTTTAAAGCAGCTGCTCGTCCAAGTTCTGCTCTGAATTGGGAAATCTGGTCCAGTTTGTCTAGAATAAGTTGTTCCTTAGCTTGTTTTTCATGAATTATCTGGTCTCTCTTCTCTTCCTCTGCTGCCTTCTGTGCTTCCTTGAGTAGGGCGAGGCGTTCACGTAGTTCCACTATTGACATTTCACCAAATAAACCATGGCCACCAGTCTAGAGAACAGGAAATATAGGTTTAAATAACACTGTAAATACCAAGAGGAGAGTAAATGAGTAAAACCAGAATATTTTGATTGTGTTCCAATTCATGATGAATATATTCTGATTTCCAAAAATATAGCGACGGTTCTGAACTAACTGGTATTTAAAAACTGTTTTAAAATCTAGAGCATGTCTTTCATAAAACATTTAAAGAAAAAGCATTGAAAAATATATAGAAGATTAATCATAAATACATTTGCTCTCAAAAAAATTCTACTTGACTTTTAGTTTTAATTAGGTTTTTGAATTTTTAAAATGTGCAAAACGACTTTTTTTTTAATGTGTGAAACCAGAACAGACTTTACACTAAAAATATGCATTTTTTGTATTTATCTATTTCCAAAGTATGCATTTGATCTAAAATCTATAACCGTATCTACTATTTTTATCTGAAATGACTAGGACTAAACAATACTGTGTACCCAGAAAATTCAGATCATAATGCCCAAATTTAAAATATTTGAACCTGAATGTTTAATGAAGACGTTTTAGTATCCACTTTGCAATGTGAATGATAATGAGATTCTGAGATCTAAAGAGAGACTTCTGCTCTTTAGTTTGCAATCAAAGATGGATCATTTCCTAACACCTTTGTGAAGGCTTTTTGGCCCTTGCTCTTATATATACTTCTCCTTTCTTTAAAGTCCACCATTAAACCATGTCCTTAGGTGCTGCTTCTCACCTCCAGGGATTGCAACTCAACCACTGCCCTGGACAGTCCGTTCCAATGCATGACAACCTTTTCTGGGAAGAAATTTTTCCTGGTACCCAATATAAACCTCCCCTGGTGCAATTTGAGGCCATTTCATCTTGTCCTGTTGCTTATTACTTGGGAGTAAAGAGCAACTCTCACCTTGCTACAATCTCAGTTCCCTTGCATGTATGGAAAACTTGCATAAACCCACAGAATAAGTGAGCTCCTGAGTAACTTTCTTTGCAAAATCAACTTCACTCCAACTAATATTCTTTTGTCTATCTTAACATAGTTTTGGTACACACCTTTGGTGAATATCTTGTACTACAGCACATTAAAAATCCCCTTTTTATTGAATACTGAGTGAGTTGTTGGCAGAATAGTAGTGACCTTTCCGCTTGTGAGCTTTTCCCAAAACTGAACATGAAGGGGAAGGAAAAGAAACTGGAAAAGAGAAGGATGCTCCATCATAGATAGATGCTCAGACATTCAGTTTGCCTTGAAGAATTGATTGTAATTCAGTCCCTCTTCCCTGGTCTGGGATGTCATCTAAGCAGTCTAGTCAGGTGCTCATCCTCCAGTGATCATTCTCTGGCTCTTCCGAGCAGTGGTGCATGAAACAGATGGAAAGCCAAGAAAGGTGAAGAAGACATTAAGGGGAGTGGGGGATAAGTGGCCAGGGGCAGTAAAGCCAGAAAACAGAACGTGACAAACAACCAGGCTTGGCTTTCTCTGCTATAAGATTTCCAGCAGTTTTGGTCTCCACAGCTTCTTTTCCTAAAGCTCCAAAAGTTGAGATAGTAAAAAGAGATCATCACTGGTTTTTCATTTAGAGGCTGGTTGTGCAATATTGTCTCAGTGGTTTCTGGTTCCATGCTCCACATATCTGCCAGCCACCTAAACAGTGGTTACCAGTAGCATTAGTAGACAACTGGTAAAAGAGTTCAGCATTATGCAGTCTTTAGTTATACATAAAAATATGTACTTTTGAAAAAGATGTACTACCATAGGTTAATGAAATAGTATTATGGTTGTTCTGGGTTGACAGTTGGACTGGATGATCATGAAGGTCTCTTCCAGCCTTGCTGATTCTGTGATCTTCTCAGCTTTTACTTTAGAGTGATTTGCAAATAAAAGTGCCATATCACTTTGCTTTTAGTTTAAACTAGTCAATAACCATTGAGTTGTATTCACAGAAAGTGAAAGGGAAATGTTTTGCAATAGGGTCTATCTATCTATCTATGTCTCTGTCTCTATCTGTGGTAGTGTTTGAGCATGACAAGCAAACATCAAACATGTCTAGGAAAGAGAATTTGGTCAAGGCATAGAGTGGTAGAAGCTGAATGTTTTGAGTGTCTTCATTTCAAAAATGCTCAGCGAAGCCAGTGAAGTAGTTCTTAAAATAAGAAAAGTTCTATACTCATGCAGTAGATACTACTGGTGTTCAAGCAACTAAAATACCACAAAGGGAAGAACTGGTACTTTAAAAATTAGGAGAATGAATGGGAATTTTGTGGCCAAATGCTTAATTGTACTAAGCCTGAAAAAGCTTTTTGTAGAAAGAAAAACAGGGCAATCTATCACCAAAAGTGTGCCAATTCACTAGAGTGCTAGTGAACAGTGAAGTTGTGATACAGAATCACAGAATGATTTGAGTTGGAAGGGACCTTAAAGACCAGCTAGTCCAAATGCCCTGCCATGGCCATGAACATCCTCCTGACCAAGCTGCTTCAAGCCCCATCCAGCCCAGCCTTGAACACTTCCAGGGATGGGGCATCCACAACTTCTCTGGGCAACCTGTGCCAGTGAATCATCACACTCATTGTAAAAAAATGTATTCCTTATGTCCAATCTGCTAATCTGCTTCTGATTAAGTTAACAATTAAGATAACAGATTTCTGGATGCTGCCTAAGTTTGGGCACAACAGAGCCCAATCTCAGGCATATGAGTTATTGTGCATCAACAGCAAGTCTAAGAAGTTTGAGATACAGTTAATACAGTTACTATAAACTATAGACTTACACAACAAGTCATTTACACAGAATTGTATTAACTCAGAAAGTTTTGGGTTCTCTTGACAATGTCTTTCATATACCTGAATGTTGACAGTTTTGAAAGCAAAGGAAATTAATCTTGCTAATTACCATAGCCATCACCACTGCAATATGACTAAGTATAAATCAGTCCAAACTTTGTGTTGATTCAGTTCTTACCCTGACTGACAAATCTTTGAATTTGCGAAGATGCATAGAACACCTTGTAATCACTGTCCGGTCTCTTATTGGAAGATATTGGGAAACCCAGATCCTATTGGCAAAATTCAAAAAAGATTCAAGAGGACTAAGATTTCACTTGCCATCAGAATATTCTTCTTGATAAAATTTTCATTTTCTAGACTTTGTCAGTGTTCCATTTCAGATCTAACTTTTGTCATGCAATATGACAAAATACAGCATGTATGGGGTCACTTTGTACTTCCTCTATCCAGACTGTGATATATCTGCAGCACACAATGAATGTGTGAAACATATACAGTACACATTTATGTAAAAACAGTAGTTTTTCCTTTTGTGCTTACCTCTGTTAAATCAACAAACTTGTGTCTGATGCTAGGTGCAGACTCAATAGCTCGTATTTGTTGAATTAGTTCATATCTTTTCCTGTTCTCGTCCTCCTTTTCTTGTAAAGCTTGCCGGAGAAGTTCTCCACTTTCTTCACAAACCTGCTGAACTGAAAGATAAGAATTAATCTCAGTTAGCTGTCTGCCTATTTTAACAAGTAGTCCATCTGGAGGAAAATTCATATGCATTCGTGAATAATGATAATAATACTGATCTAAAGGTACTTGAGGGAACAGTCTGGTATTGGTGGGAGGAATCATTAAAGAAACAAATGATTACTTCCCACCTCTACCATCTATCCTTCTATTTGGCACATAAATGTACTATATACATACAGAGACACTTTGAATTACTGCTTTGTAATTTCTGTTATCATTTGTACATACTGTTTCATTACTTAATAAAAGGATATTATAAAATAGAAAATATTCTTAGTCTTCCAAGCTATGTATATCCTAGAAATAACTGAATTGCAAGGGCTGGTAAGCTCTGCTAGTCCATTTTGGAGTGACTAACACTCTTTGCCTGCCTCAATCCTTATGAATACAAGTATGGAGATACACAAGCAGAGAAGTCTGCATTTGGCAAAAAGTAGAGTCATTTACATGTGCTACTTTTAGATGGAAGGGAAACTGCCTGTAGAACATTAGTGATGTATTTCTTCTGTTTAAACAAAGAGTAATTCCCGTGACCAGCAGCTTAGAATTTCTGACCTACCCATTACCAGCTGATTCCTGAATTCATATTCATACATTCACGGGAACGTATAGGCTGGATCTTTCTCTCAATTTCACTTTCCCTTCAGTAAAAATACTAATTGGCCCACTAAAAGAAAGATGAAATAATTTGGGGATATCTAGCATCACCTCTCATTTTTCTGGCAATATATATACCTATCTGTTGTTTGTATTCCTGGATCTTTGCTTTTACTTGCTTTACATTCTTGTGTCCTTCTATGACATGTTCCACCAGCTCTTTCATTTCTTTCTGTTCCTGTAGACGTTTCTCTGCATACAGGTCCATCAGCTCTGCTTTCTAAATCACAAAAAAACAGGTGAATACAACTCCTGGTAAGTGGTGATCTGAGTGCCTCAAATCTTTGAAACAGGGCAAGGAAAATTGGATTCAAACTATTACATCATCCACAAAAGGACAATGGCTGGGGACAAGAAAGACACCCAGATTTAAACTCCCCTCTCTGTGTTTTATTTACACACAACTGCCCTGCATGACACTTGTACAGCTATTTTCCATGATTCCCTCCTACATGTTTCCAAGAGCAGACAAAAAGAGTAATTTCTGGATCTGGCTGTGAGATAGCAAGAAGTGTGCTAATATATACTGCTAGTTGTGTGCCTGCAGGAACTTCTTGGGCCCAAGTCATAGCTCTGTAATGTCAAGCTCACTTTTGGGTACTGTGTTCCTTTCTTTGTCAGAGGAAAGGAACAAGAAGCAGGAAAATTGATTTTCTCAGACTAGATTCCTTGCAGTTCTTCCTGTTTTAGATGGAAGACCAGAGTTCTAAAAGAAGGAAGAGGGTCAGCACAACAGCTGAACATTGTGGGGGAATGGGCAGTTGGTGCCCAGTACATCTGGAGATCTGCATATGGATGACATGCCCTGTTTGTTGACAAGCAAAGGGAGCTATGTGGAATTGGTCGGGTTAGAGCAAGTCTTATTTGCACATTCCCAGATCTATTCCTTTTGGGACATTTCTGCTAACAAAACACATATGCTCTGAAGTTGGAGTGAATATAACAATTGCAATAATTTTGGAATGAGTATGAGCAATCATGCTATGCTCAGTTGTACACACTAGGGTTCACATAAGTTCTTGCTATAGTCTTCCTAAACAAACATGAAGACTCAATGCCAAAAAAAGATTGAAAGGTATTGTAGGGCAGAAACGGAACTAATTCAGCAAATTTTCCTTTTGTAGCATGGTCTTTATGAAAATTTTGTACATTTGTGGTCCCACTTTATGTTGCTGATTCACTGCACTGACATTTGTGAGATGGTCAAGAGACAGGTACAGACCTACAGGGCATAGGACCAAACTGGACAAATAGAAAAGAATGGGATGGTGGCTGTGAAAAGTTTTAAATCTATATTATAGTATTTGGTGATTCTTGATCACCTGTTTAGTTTATAAGAAAAGCACTGGGAAAATGTAACGTGAGTTGTGAAAATAACAAAAAAGATCTATCTCTGATTTTGAGAAACTGTGATTTGCCAGATTGAAAACAGTGTGAAAATATTTCTTGGCATAAATATTCAGTTTTCCATATACATGGATCCAAAGAGGGTTGTCTATCTCAATTTTCATCTAAGAGAGATCTAAGTGTGTCAGATATTATGAAGTAAATTGAATTATATCAGTTTAAGTTTCATATTTTTGGCTCTCATTTTAACAAGATAAAGAAATCAATTATATATTGTTGATTTCAATGCTAATGGTGCTTAGCATCTAAGTATCTGTTCCAAAAGGATTTGCACAATGACTGAATATAGGGGAGCATGCTTTGACCTTCTGCTGTTATTCAATTTACTTGGTAAGTGTTAATCAAATAAAAAACCCTTGTAAAAAGTACTTTCATGTATAAGCAAGCATTGCTGTATCCGGAAGTTACAGCCCTCTTTTTCCTTTGTTTGCAGACTCCAGTGAGTAAAGACTGCATAGAATTTTACACCTCTAATAGTAGGTATCATCTGTGCTATGATTTGCACAGATTGGATGTCAGAAAAATTTGAGTATCCCTGTATGTATTACCTCTTCTCTCAATAGATCAGCTTTCTTCTTATTTTCTTGGATTACATTCTGATGGGCTAGAACTGCCTCTTCATAACTCAGTTTTCCTTGAAGCCTCCTACACTCTATTTCAGTCAGCTGTTCTTCCAAATCTTTTTCACGCATCTGTTTCTGCCATTCCAAGAATTCAGATGGGTCCCCAGCCCCTTGTTGCAAATTTTCAATTCTGCAAGAGAGAAAAAAAGAGTATACTATTCTAGGGATCTGGCTTTGTAGCCCTGCCTTGGTTCGTAAAACAATTCCAGTAGCCTTTGATAGAAAGTGTTTGATCTCTGCAGAGAAAAAAGGCAGCCATCACAAAGTCATTTGACAGATATATTTTAATTCCAGTCTAAGAGGTGTTCCTACTATGTGTAAAGCCTGAGAAAGCCATACTGGAAGAAAGTGCATGAGAGCATGGACCTGAAAGTTTTTAGTAAAACAGAGCCCCAAGAGAGGGCAAACTTTAGCTATGTATGGATTCTCATAAGGAGCAGAGAGAATCAGAGTAAAGGGATGTACATTTTCTCAGAGGACTGCTTTGCTTAGAGGTAGAAAGAACAAATAACTTTTCTCTTTGGCAATCTTCTTGTTCACTTTAACACAGAGAACAAAAAGCTTCTGCTTAACACTATTTCTGTTTTGTATTTTGTCAATTAAATAATACTGCTGTAATGAGGCAAGGAAGTATTCAGCTGTTAAGCAAAGTCACATCCCTATTTTTTGTGCTCAGCTGAGAGAGGAAAACATAGCAAAGCCCTGGGGCAGACCCATCAAAGTCCTGCAGCAGAGGAGGGAATGAGTCAATAATTAGGGCACAGACACAAACATGGAGTGAATTGCCTCCTACTGTCGCTCCCCAATGCATATACATGTGATACATCTATATATACATCTATATATATTTATCTCTCTCTATATATATCTGTTTTGTATTAAATGCAGCTGAAGTTTAAAACTCACTAAGATAAAATAGTGTCAAGTTACAGGGAACTATTCCTTTGCTGAGTGCAACAAATTCTGCCAGCTAGAGTGATCAGTAGCATATGTAATATGGAAGAACCTTAATATATGTGAATAGCTGATAACAGAACCTGAGTGATGTTTAATACCTACCTACTAAAATCCTGATGCATGAACCAAAACCTGCTAGGTTCAAAGATCAATTCCAAACTTACACAGTCTTTGCAGGACTTAAAATGCTATCAATATTTAGTGCTTAGCCTGCTAAGATGGGTGGATTAGAAGTTACAGTAAAGAAAGATGACATGATATAAGTTTTATCTTTCTGAAGTTTTTTAGTGAAAATGTTATGTGATTCTAGCTGTAGAATACAACCTTTAGTGGCCATCCAGGAGTCACTCTCTCCCTGGTAAACATCCTCTGAAAACCTGTGTTGTTATTAGGAGGAATCCTTATGTCAGCATTTCTCAGAGTGCTAAAGGCACAAAAGGACCTGCAACTTCTTATTATCCCCCTTCCCCCCCATCCTGGATTCAGTGCTTGTGTTCAAAGACAGCTCTGCTGCAGTGGGATTGTCTAACACTGGATGAGACCGGAGTGAAAAGAACTGTGTGAGGAAGAGCTATGAATGCTAAGTCCTGGTTTGGTTTCTTCCCAGGAGACACATTTAAACCCAGGTTAAGAGCCTTGGTCCTTGCCTAAGCTACTCCATCAACCTGCACCCAGCCTGAGTTGACCCTGCTTTCCTGACTTGGCTTCCTGGCTGGACCTCGGCCCAGACTCGTCCCTTTGGACTCTCATAGCACCCTTGGCTGACCCTGCTGTCTGTCCCTGGATCTGTCCTGCTGTCTGCCAGGGTACCATGGAGCTGCTGTCAGTAAGGACACTGTCCCTACATGTCCTGCTGTCACTCTCAGCTCTTATCTTGCTTTAAGGAACAGCACATTCTTAGTGTGCTATATCTTACTGATATAGAAATGCACAGGTATTTTTATGTACATATAAACAAGTTCAAGTATCAAACTTGGCATGCAGTTGACACAACCATTGAAGAAAATGGAGATATATGAAATTATTTGGCTTAAGATAGATGCATCTTGTACAAAGAAAACAGAAAGAGATGTGTATTTGGGTCATCATTTAGTCTGGAGAGTTGGAATAAATATAAAAGTGAACAATGTAGGATTTGCAAGTGGACACCAGCCAGAGTGCTAAAACTGTACAGCATCATACAAAAAGAATTACTTTACTGCAGACTTTTTCTTCAGTCCACTTCAATCCACTTCTCTCTTCATTTGTCAACTGTTTTTATAGAATAGAATGCCCTACAACAGATCTATTAGTTTAGTTTACCTGGAATTTACTTAATTATTTTTGATGTGGTTCATTATCCTATATTCAGGAATGTGAAAACCAGTCCTAGGTGGAATGTGATCATACCTTTTGAGCTCCTCTTCCAATTTCCGCTGGTAGAGGGCACCCTCCCTCAAAATAGCCGCTGTGTTTAATTTAATGGGTATATTGTCAATCTGTCAGGAAAGGGAATGTATATTCCATAGTTAGTAATGTAAACCATAAAACAGAGTATAAAAACATCTCAGTGGGTTAAATAAATTGACCCAGGACAGCATAAATTTTGCTTAAAGCATTCATCTAGCATTAATCTGACATTCACAATGAAATTGTGTGCTGCTCATAAACCACTCAAGCTGCTTAAGAAATCAGCAAAGTCCCCCAAGTGGATTATAAATTTGTAAGCACTCTTGGACCATGTCAAATCCCATAGAATGTCTTCACTTCCTTTCATATTTCCAGTGCTCATATACATTGTGCAAAAGGATTTGATCTGTTTTGGACAAAGACAATAAACTGCCTCTCTGAAAGACGGTCACTTAGCCAAAACAATGAAGTAAAACAAAAGCAGCACCTTTCATAGGAAGATCTTAGAAGCATCTTATAAATAATCACTACTACAGTGTAGAAGTATTTCCCAGATGACTGCAATCACTCATTGCCATATCCATTTTCTATACAGTAGAAATGAATAACAGCTCTCAGTGACTTTCAAGGTGTAACTTGGACTAGATCCTGTGGCTGCTTTGTTAGCTCTTCAAGGTATTGTGCTAAGACTGACTCCCAGACAACTTCTAAATACTGAGGGAGGAAGGATCAATTTCTCTGTGAGTTAAAATTGTTCCCTGCACAGGTAGGGTATTCAGAGAAAATGGGTCACCTTTGCAGACACATGTAAGAGACCTGATCTGAACCAAGGCAAAGCAGTGCTGCTGAAATAAGAACTGGGATCATTCCTGCAGAAAACAAAGCTTAATCATAACACATTTGACTTAAATCCAGACAAGTTCTGTGTTCAGAATTCAAACATGTATTTAAATTCCAAATGAAGAACTTAATGAGTAGCTGAGAAACAGATGCACAGAATCACTCAAGTGACATACTGCAAATATTGTATGCAGAAATATGAAGTCTCCTGAAATACATAACTGGAAAAAGCATGCATTATAAATTATATTAATTAGGTAGGTTGAGGATAACACATTCCATCACCTAGAATTCACTAAGTAAAAGGACTGTTTTTACACAGATAGCATATTTTAATGAAAAAAAAAAATTACCTGTCAGTTTCTTGACAAATGATGATAACTTGAAGAATTTAGAAAATTTAGAAAAGAATCCAAGCCAATGTATTTTATTTCTTTTGTTTGGCTTACTATGACTTCTTAATGCCCAATGACGTTCTGCCTTTTGATCTGCATCTCAACACATCTCAAAGCCTTCTGCATTATATGAACAGTTTGTATTTTATACCTGTACTGTGTATAAAATGTTTTATTACAGAAGACATTTTCTCTGACACATGTAGATGTTTCTATACTTTTGGCAGTTTTCTGTGTCTGAAGATTTCATGTTCTGTATTTACCAACTATAATTTGGCTAGAGAATTGAACTAAGAACGATTATGGAAATACCTTAAACTTCAGTTTCACAGTTTATTGACCAGAAATCTGACTGACAATGAAACAGAAATATTACAATATAGTCAAAATAACTAGGACTCTCAAGACAGGTGCAGGCAGGTATAAGTACAATAACTGAATAGATTCTTCTATGTCATACAGTGTCAAAGAAGTTCTGAATTTTACTCATTCTCTTCCTGTTGTGAGCTATCTTCCCTTTTTTCGAGATGAGAAAAATGGAAGTAAGTGGGAAAATTACAGAACACTATTCCTTCTGGAAAAATATCATATTCACTATTGTCACCTAATGAACATGCAACAGCTCACCAAAACCAATAAATATGTAAAGAGCAAATATGATACGAGCAAGAGACAGACTGAGTGATGATGCATTTGTACTGTCTCATCCTCCCAGTGAAAAGGATGAATAGATACTTTGGAACAGCAAGAGGAATAATTCCTGCTGCACATAATATATGTCTCTAAAATGAAAAAAGAAATTCATGTATTGTGGGTGTTCTAGAAAGAGGAAAGCAAAATACTAGTTGGTTAAAACACTATGTAATTTCATTAATTTGAAGATAGATTAAAATTTTTTATATATATATATATCTTGGATAAACCATCCTCTTGGGATTTGTGTACTCAGAGAGTTGCACAGGCAAGAAGGCAACAGGAATAGAAAGTATTTTAAAAGTCAATAACAATATGCCTATCTCTGCTTGAAAGTTACAGCAGCATCTTGAATATCACCTAACTAACCTTAAGGCAAATGTGTTTAGACAAGATAAAACTGTTTATGCATCTAGAGAAGATACTAGCAAGTTTTAGAAGTGGCCTTAATCAATGCCAGAGGATGCTAGATCCATATTTTCCTTGATGCAATTTAGGCAGATGGCTTGACTCTTGTTAGTCAGCACTAAAATTTTATTATTTTATATTATCAGAAAGGGCAATGGAACATCCAGAGTTTTGAACTGAGCCCAAGTAATTACAGGTCATGTGTGTTTGTTTTAACTATGCAAATGTTTCCTGGTTTGGGTTTTTTTCTCTTTCTTTTTTTGCAAAATGAACTAGGATCTTATTACCTTACTGTAATTTAAATGCTGCTGGACTGTAAGCAAGCAGACTGAGTAGCTGATACTGTTACTAAAGATAACTTCAGTGTGTGATAAATGCCAGACAGGCTTTAGAAATACTTCCCAGATGCCCAGTCCCCCAAGTGGAGAATCAATCTTTTCACAGTGTTTATGAGTTGTACCTAAATTCACAGTTTTAAAGAGTGGGCAGACCTGCTCACAAGATATTGGAGACTACAATACAAGGACAGCTGAAATTATTCTGCATAAGAACTTGACACAAATGAAAGGTGCCAGATTGAACAATATAAAACTGAAGATTATCTGTAGTGCAGTTATTGCAGAAACGGCAATGTGAGTTTTCATGTGTTCCACTGTTAAGGCTGAAAAGCTCTTTTCCCATGTTTACAGTTCTCTGACCCTTGAAAATGCTACAAGAGAAGCAATCAGGATAGTGGATTTCATGACCTCAGTATGTGTCTGAAGGAAACAAGGCAAACATCCAGCCTGATTGTATATTGTGTATCAGACAGTCATTAGCTGGAATGATTGCTCAGCAGTCTTTAGGATCTCATTTTGAAACAGTGATGTACTGATGCAAGATTCTTCTGTCCTTATGCTGAGTTCTTAAACCAAGGTTTCACAGTCCTTTTTTTGCTGGGGGCAATTCTCATTTCATACTATTTTACATAAAATCTTCTCCCTTTGTAGCCGAAAACACTGTTAAGGCAATATGGTTAGATTGTGTACACAATATGATTACAACTGCATGCAATTTACCTCAGGGAACCAAAAGGTTCAGGGATCATCCTGACCCCACCAGAAGGTTTTGATCACCCAGTCTCACCCAGGACCTCCACTCACACCATCTGTTCACTGGCCTGGGAGCCCCAGTTAGACTCTGAAATAGGTTTCAGCTTCCATTATGCCAGGAATTCTTCCACTCCTGGTTGTCTCTCCATTTCTGGCTCCTGCTGTCATGGACCCAGGTTGCTGGTTGTTGCTTTGTCTCCTGACTGTACTTCTGGGTAGATCTGACTTGTTACCTTATTTTGTCCAAGGGTGACTTGCTGTCAGCAGAACCCATCACTGCCACCAACCTCCTTAATTCAGATACTGTGTCCTGCTTGGTGAGGGCACTGCCTGTGCTTTCATCACCTTCAGCTCCTTATTTCTCTTCTCGTGGAGTAGCCCTGCTCTTGTCACTCCGTGACCATTTCTTTGTGGATTATTAATGGTGCATAGGACAAAATCTATGAACCACAGACCCAATCCATACCATGCTCCTGGCCAAAGACCTTAGTGTAAAAACATGGATTCAAGTCAAGTTTCCATCATCACAAGATTTGCATGTGTGTCAAATTTTCAAGTACATATGACAACGATTCCTTAAGGGTTACTCACCTTGCTTTGGATCTCTTGAGCCTTGAATGCTGGCTTACTCTCCATACTGTCATGTATGTTCTGCAGTTCAAACCAAAAATACATTATTTCATTTCAGAAACAAATTTTCAATTACTTAGCAAAAGATACTAGGTATTTACCAAAACTAACACTTGAATATTCATCAAATATTTTTTGGAGAGTAACAAATACACAGGGGACATATTTTGGAATTGTAATATACACAAAAACTTGCTATGTACACCCAACCTAGTGGGAATACAACCATACAAAGGTATATTGACTAAATATACCAAATGACCAAATATTGACTAAAATAATGCTAAGAAGTAATAGTGATTCTTTCTTTGACTATGAAATACTACTTACATATATGTACTAATATATTCAGCTTTTAACTGAAATAGATACTGAGAGGACAAACTAGGATGTCAAAACACACTTCCTGAAATTATTAATTAGTAGCAGAATTCTACTGATGCTTAATTTAATGATGTTAGCTATAGATATACTGATGTGAAACAGTCTGGTATCATGGGGATGAACACAGTGAATAGAATATACAGCACTGATGCTGAAATGAATATATTACATACATTGTTTGGTGACATAACTGCAAACTGGGAAGCAACCAAAGCAAGGATTCTGTATGAACAGGACTAGTATTCCCTCAGTTTGGCTGCTCTGTGGCATCAAAATTAATGGAAAAATAATATGTGGATTTAGAGAAATATTGCCAGTTTGGAGATTTGTTGGAGCAGTTTCACAGAAAGGTTGCCTGTCTCAAAATTAGGAGAATAATAAAGCAGCACCAGAACTATAGGAAAAGGGGGTTGTGCATTATGCATACAAAGAGGCAAATGCTGGTGTAGGGATGTGAAATGACACTATAGCTATAAATCATAGCACATAATTCTTAAGCTCAAATAAACTAAATACTCAAACTAAATACTAATAAATACTCTAAGATATCTTTAAATACTCCAGTAATTTTTCATCTTCCTACTGGGGAATTTTTTGGCATGTATTTTGCATCATACCTCTCTCTTTTCAGGCTTGATGGTTGCACATCTGAACTGGTTAGTATTTGCTTTCAGGAGCAGATCCTAAAATTAAAACAATTATCTTAAAGAGTGTGGTACATTTAAATTCTCTAAGAATAATTTTATGTCTTAAGAAATCTCGTAGCCCCAACCACTATATTCACAGAATCATAGGATGGCTTGGGTTGGAAGGGCCCTTACAGATGATCTCATTCCAAAGCCTCTGCCATAGGCAGGGACACCTCCCACTAGACCAGGCTGATCAGACTTTCATCCCACCTGGCCTTAAACACTTCCTGGGATGAGGCATCCACAACTTTTCTAAGCATCCTGTGTGAGTGCCTCACCATCCTCACAGTAAAGAATTTCTTCCTAATATCTAATCAAAACCTACCCTCCTTCAGTTTGAAGCCACCCCTCCTTGTCCTGTCATTACCTGCTCTTGTAAAAAGTTTCTTTCCATTCTTCTTGTGGGCTCTCTTTTGGTACTGGAAGACCACAATTAGGTCACCCTGAAGCCTTCTCTTGTCCAGGCTGAACAATCCCAATTCTCTCAGCCTTTCCTCATAGGAGAAGTGCTCCATCTCTCTTGGTGGCCTCCTCTGGGCTTGCTCCAGCAGGTCCTTCCTGTGATGGGGCCCCATCACAGGATGCAGCACTGTAGGTGGGGTCTCACCAGAGCAGGGCAGAGGGGCAGAATCCCCTCCCTCAGCTGCTGCCCACAGTGCTTTGGATGATCCCAGGACAGGGAGTTTCTGGGCTGTGAGTGCCCATGGCTGGGTCATGTCCAGCCCCTCACCCACAGCACCCCCAAGCCCTTCTCAGGGCTGCTGTGGTTCTGTTCATCCCCAGCCTGTGTTGACACTGGGAGCTTCCCTGACCCAGGTGCAGCATCAGCACTTGGTCTTGTTACAGCTCATGAGATTCCCATGGGCCACTTCTTGAGCTTGTCCAAGTCCCTCTGGATGGAGTCCTGTCCTTCAGGTGTGTCAACTGCACCACCCAGCTTGGTGTCATTAGGGAATGTACTGAGGGTGCACTCAGTCCCTTCATCTGTGTCATTAGTGAAGATGTGAAACAACACTGGTCCCAAGATGGATTTCAAAAGCTTGACTTAGTATTTAGATAAATTTTCACTCCTTAAAGGCCTGAAGTAAGCAAGTACTCATTTTCTACACAGTTCTGCCTGGATGTACCCTTTGCACAGGACATCACACCTTTGATAGGCCTGCCCATATGAAACATGTTGTTTGTCCACATAGCAGCTTAAAAGTATTATAATTCTCCATGGCACACCAGTACCATTGGCAGTGACTGTTTCCAGACAGCTGACCAACAATGGCTTTGGTTTTGAGTTACATTAGGGAATCATGATCAGGGGATCACTGCACCAGGGGTGCACACAATAGGCACACCCCTGGCATTAATGACCCAGTCATTATATAGGGAAGTGCAGGCAACCACATTTCTAGGTTTTGGGTATTTATTTTGGTTGTAAACCAAATCTCTAATCAAAGCTATGAAACACAGACTAGATTTTCTAATGGCTTTCTGGGCAGCAGCTGATAACATCAGTGTTTCTGTAACTGTCTAGAGTGTGGCTTCCAGTGTTCTCATTCCTCACAGATGCTCAGATGTGGCTCTTACAGCTTCTGCAAAAATGCTATGAAACGAATGGCATTTTTCATACATATTTCTACTAGGACCCATCATATCAGCTTGTTTAGCAAACAGTCTAGGGAACTGACCTTTGTGAATGCTTTGGATGCCTTTAATAACATTCCAGAAGTGACAAAACCTGCTGTTATTACAGCTATAATTTCTGTGGTGGTTTATCTTTGTTTCTTGTATTAATGCATTTTTTTTTTTACTGAAGAATGTGGCTGGTTGTTAAGTGATTTTACAGTTGTCATAGGTTTTTGATGGTGTAGGCACTGTGATATTTGGCTTTTCTTTCCCAGTTTTTCTAGAAGGCTTTTAACATGCAAATAAGCACACAGACAAATAGACATGCTTTCCCCCCAATATGGAAACTATAAAAGGACAAAAATTAATGTTGTATTGTTTTATAATGAAATATCAAGCATAGGTAATGTGATGGGCCAGCAAAAGGAATGCAAATTTTATCCCCCTAGAATCTGTCACATATTAAAGTTTTCACTACAGTTTAGGAACAGAATCCAGTGTCCCTTTCACATGGACATGAGGACAGCCCAGAAGAGTAATGAAAAGACTTGTACTGGCTAGTGAAAACTAGAGTCAGGCATTTTCAGAATGGGGTGGGAGCGTGCTAATAAAAAGGAGTCACATGGCACACCTTTTATCAAATTTATATTGTTATTTGATTGGATATGGTGATTGCACTGTTCTCCAGTATGGGAATGGGGGAAAAAAGTGGAAATGGACATTTAATTAATTCCTTTCCAAGGAGAAGACAACAACCACCTGCTTTAACTATGAGCTACCTCATTGAACAAGATTCATGTCTTGTTTGGATCAAATAGCTGGATCTGTATTTTCCAGGCCCTCCATTCTCCTGCTGTCTTAACATACAGACCATGTACTCTGTTTCTTTACAAACCAGGATTTCACACTCTCTCTGTCTGCTGAAGGGAATGTATGAAGAATATGTAAAAGTATGAAGCCTGCACAAAAAATACGTCAGAATATACTGATATTTTAAAACAATGAATAACGTGGTTATTTTTCAGTTACTACAGAAAAAAACCCCCAAAATATTGAACTTATTTTGTAATTTGAAGCCTTGATAAATAAGTAAATACTTTATAAATCTACGTGTCCATGGGACTAGAAGAACCACTGTGAAGAAAATAATCATGTTTCTGCTAGTTTATATGACTGCTTGCAAAATTTCTCTTATGGTAGTTACAGAGTGAGTAAAAGGTGGACCTTGTCCTGGACAATTAGTAATAAAATAAAGGTGGGAAAAGGGTGCTAAAACAGAGTAGAGGATAGAAACTTCATGAATCTAGAGAAAAAGCCATGAGCTATTTAGTTGCAAAGGCAGATAAGTTTCAGAAAAGGTTCTAAGATTTGTGAAGATGAAACAACACAGAAGAACCAGTTTAGAAGAAAGGATAGAAGAAGAACAAAATACACTTACTTTTGCTTTTTGGATATTTTTTGTTTTGATTTCCTCTAGTTGCTTTCTTTCCTTTGGAGGCTTATAGATGCTTGGAGGAACCTATATTAAAAGACAAAAATCTCTAGAGTATGGGATATAAAACATTCCAAGTGACACATTCTTGCAGGTAAAAAATAAGCTCATTCACTTTTACCACAGAACAGCAGCAGGTGTTTTTTTTTTTTTTTTTTAAATATTGATTCTTTTCTATTAGTGCCACTCTAGAAGATAGGGACAGATTCCAATTAGTTGGAACTACCTAGCTTTTCAGTTCTGTTCAACATAACATAACCCCGGGTCAAAAAACCAGAAAGGAAGACAAATTTGGAACTAGTACAAGAAAGGCTAAAGCAATAATAAATCCTACAGGCCCTACCAAAGGAAGAAAAATGTTTCCAGAATGGGAACAGTTCTTTTTGGCATTTCATAAACTTCACTTTCAGATCAACAACAGCCAGATAGGGCAGCTGAATAAAGTTAAGCTGTGGCACTGCGTGTGGTAGTAGGAAAAAGTTACAGACTCCAAAGAAGTTCAGGGAAGAGGAATCCTTTGAAGTTTAATAAATCCAGGAACTTCATTGTGACTGAGGAGGTCCCTGAGCTGAAATGGTGGGGCTCTGAGGAGGAAACTGGAGAAAAGCCGCAGATGTCCCATCCCTCTGGTCTTCCAAGACTTCAGTGTTTAAGCACTGCTGGAAAAAACACACTGGGCAAAAGGGGCCTTTGCTCTGGTTTACCATGACTGTCCCACTGTCCTTGCAAGGGAAGACCATTGGAGGTGTGGATTAAATATCTGGGAGGTAATGGACTCAGAGGGTCCTTCTAGCATTAGTCAAAGATCTGGGAAAGCAATCACACGTCAGCTAAAATGACCAGGACATGACTAGCTGTCAGTTGGATCAACAGGACACTAAGGACTTCAGGTTGATTTCTGTATTTGCTTGAGCAATAAATTTATACAGAGTAAACCCTGAAAAAAGACTGGATGTCTCCTTCCTATGTGGGTGAGATATTCTGACAGTTTACTGGACATCTGCCTAAACATTTATCTTGCTAAAAACATGCTAGATCAATTAGAAGTTACAGAATGAATGCAAGAATTAATGGGGAAAATGTATGTTCTGTCTTGTACTGGAGGTCAGTTCAGGGAACATGGGAATCCTACCTAGCTTTATTGGACTATATAATTACAGAATTACTGGGTTGGAAGAGACCTTCAAGATCATCGAGTCCAACCCACACCCTAACACCTCAACTAAACCATGGCCCTGAGTGCCACAGCCAATCTTCTTTTAAACACATCCAGGGACGGTGACTC